>JAREIS010002339.1:0-34199 GCA_030060385.1 Muscicapa striata striata | reverse complement strand
TGTGGCAGTGTCCCTAGACAGGGCACAACCTTTGGGTAAGGACTGGAGCGTTGATCTTTCTGCACCAGTATCGACCAGGAAGATAATTTCCTGGCCGTGGGGACCCACTTTTAACTTTATCAAGGGCTCCTTTTGATGTTTTCGGGTCCCTAAGAGATAGAGCCCCTGACCCCCCTAGTCCTCCTTAAACTCCTTCTCATCTCTGATCCGAACGCAACATTCCCTCTTGAAGTGCCCCTTCTTTCCACAGTAAAAGCACACTTTCAAATCCTGCCTCTCACCAGGACCCCGAACTTCAGCCGACTTCCGCCCAAACTGCTTCGGTCCCTTTTCCCGCTCTCTGCTCTCTCGCACTGCAGCCACCATCATTCTGACTTGCCGTTTATGACTTTCCTCTTCCCTTCGCACATAAACTTTCTGTGCTTCCCTTAATAGTTCATCCAGTCCCCTGTCTTGCCAATCCTCCAACTTTTGTATCTTTTTTCTAATGTCCTCCCAAGATTTTGAAACAAAATGCACTTTCAATACTGCCTGCCCCATTTGATCATCTGGATTCATCCCCGAATAAAGTTGAAAATTCTTCCGCAGCCTTTCTAACCATTCTGTGGGGGTCTCATCCTTCTTTTGTCTTTCATTAAAGGCCTTATTGAGGTTTTGGCCTCGCGGGACCGACTCTCTAATCCCCTGCACAATTATTGTCCTAAGGTCTTGCATATGGACTCTATGGGCTGGATTTTGATGGTCCCAATTGGGGTTCTGCAAAGGCCACTTGATATCTGCCGCTGGTCCTTGCATGTGCTGTGCGTCCCAAATACGCATGCCTTCCCTCCTGATCATATTCTTTTCTTCGGCCGTGAACAAGATGTTTAATATGGACTGTAATTCTTCCCAAGTATACATGCTGGGCCTAGGAATTGATCTACTCTCTCTGCAACCCCAGTGGATCTTCTAGTAGATGTCCCATCTCTTTCTTAAAATCCCTAACATCCCTGAACTGAGAGGTACTGATACAAACCCTATACCTGGCTGTGGCCTTCCCATCGGTATTTCCCTCATTGGGTATAATCCTTCCCGGGCTCTACTGCGGGTAACCGGCCCCGTATGCTCTGACTGGTCAGAATCCGAATCCTCTCCAGGAGGTGCCCTGGGGTCTACTGTTCCCGTACTTGAGGTGGGGGTATATACGGAGGGGGAACTATCAAAGTTTCCTCTAGCCGACTTCCTTTTTCTTATTCTTATTTTCCCTTGATTTTTCTGTTAATTTAAAGATAAATATCTCCGGCCGTTCCACCCAGATCTTTGCATAGTCACTTTCCTCTGCACAAAGGGGTTTCTTAGTGTTCACCCAAATCTTTTGTTTCACCCAATCCTCTGAGGACCCGTATATGGGCCAAAACACATTTTTTGAGATTTCCTTCCCACCCCATACTTCCACACAGTAGTGTATCATTTTAGCTTTGTCTTTTCCCTGTGTGCCTAAAAAATGTTCCCAATTATCTAACAGAAATCCTAAGGGACTTTCTCTAGGTATAGGTGGGAGCCTAATGCTCACAGGGGGCTTACTCTTTCCCTGTCCCATTCTTCCGGAGTGCCTTCAATCACACAATCAACTCTCGCTTCCCCTGGTTCGTGGCCCAAGCCCTCGCGGGTCTGTGGGAATCGCACTACTGAGGGTCCGCTCTCGCTTGGGGAGTCTGGCTGCCAGCCCCCCTCTCGTCCACACACCACACAGTCGCACTCCGGGATCCCAACCCCGCCCGGACGGTTCCCGTAATACTCACGCGTCCTGCTGCGTCTTCGTCCGGACCTTGTGCACAAGATTTAAGGGGTGTATCGGGCCCTCGAACCCCCTTTGCTTTCCTCTTTTCCTCACTTTAGGTTCGTCGGTCGGGGCCGGGTGAAATCAAGTCCCGGGGCCACTGGGTCGGTGGGCGCCCCCTTTAGACAAGGAATTTTTCCCGAATTCCGATCTGAGTCACGGCACCACGTTGTTATAAATGAGCACAACGGGCCTTGGAGCCAATTATGTAGCCAATTTATTGTTACAGAAAAGAGAAAGCAAAGATGCAGCGCTGGGCGACGGGGGGGAGTCGCTGCTTCCCAAATCCGCCGCCGCGCGGACTGTGTTCCGGATCCCCTTTTTAGGGTCTCCGCTCTCCCTGCCGAGTCATCCTTCCGGTCACTTTTGCGCTTGCTCCGTCAGTTGCTAGGGGGTCTTTTCCTGCCTCCTGGTGGTTTTTGATGAGGGTTCATCACGGTCTTTTTGGCGTCTTTTTCCTTGAACCTATAAAACAACAGCTAAAATTATATTAGATGCACAAGCATTACTATAGTTAAAGAAGTGATGTAGTTAGCTGGAGCTGTATATGATTTAGTTAGAAAAAAGCCAGGAGAGACGCCTTCATACATGCGTATCAGACAAGGGCCTCAAGAATCTTTTTCTAGTTTTATTGATAAGCTTATTGCTGCAATAGAAAGAGCAGGAGTACCCCAATATATGCAAGGGCCACAGCTTAGGGAGTGTGTAACACAGAATAGCAATTCACAAGTGAAATTAATAATAGCTACTTTGCCAAGCAATTAGACTGTAGTAAAGTTATTAAAACGAATAAGTAAAATTACACACACAACTCAGGCCATGCTAGTAGAAGCTGTTGAAAATTTAACATTAACTCTAAAGGGCAGGCAGTCTCAGGTTCAAGCTTTTGCTGTTGCCGCATTTAAGCCATTAAAACCACATAAATCACAGGCGGCTAACAAGTCTCAGACCACTGGGAAGTGTTTTCGCTGTGGATGAACTGGCCATCTGCGACGAGACTGCCGTGTTCCGAGTGTGTGGTGCCCTGCCTGTCAGCTTGACTCACGTTCCACAGAGGCTTGCAGACACCAGCAGCGTGCCAAGTCGCCCAAGTACAGCCAGCACCCCCTCCTTCTTCCCTGCCTGCAAACTTCTCCCTGACAGTGAACTCCAGCCAGCTACCAGAGGCAGCCTCGGCCTGGACTTAGCAGCCACAACAGACATTGTACTTAAAGACTCTAAACCCATAAAGGTTCCTACTGGGGTTTGTGGACCTTTGGTTTTAAATGGTCAACTTTATGGGGCTTTGTTGTTGGGACGTTCTTCAGCTACCTTACAGGGACTAACTGTTGAACCTGGAGTTATCGATGCCTCATCCTGCTATGATTCCTCGTGGTTGGGACATTTTAATTGTGGACTTAAAGGACTGTTTTTTCACAATTGCCTTGCACCCTTGTGACACTCAAAGGTTTGCTTTTACCTTACCTGCTGTTAACAGAGAGGCTATTGCACAGCGTTATGAGTGGGTTGTTTTACCTCAGGGTATGAGAAATTCACCAACACTTTGTCAGCTATTTGTTGCAGTAGCCTTACAACCATTAAGGGTGTGCTGGAAATCTACATTGATTTTTCACTATATGGACGATATTCTGTTTGCACAGAGCATGCCTTTTACCAAGGATCATGAGTGTACAATAATTAGTACGCTGTCACAGCATGGACTAGTGGTTGCTCCTGATAAAATCCAGAGGACTAATCCTTGGCATTATTTGGGTTGGCAAATATCTGATTCTACTATAAGGCCTCAGAAATTGAAGCTGAAAACAACCATTCGTACCTTACATGATGCCCAGCGACTCCTCGGTGACCTTCAGTGGCTTTGACCGGTAATAGGATTTACAAATGATGATCTGGAAATCCTTCGTCCACTGCTAAAAGGTACCGACCCTGCTGCACCTGTTTCTGTAACTGCTCAGCAGACACGGACTTTACAAAAACTGGCTACAATTATCTCTGAAAGAGCTGTTTCTCGGAGAGTGGAGGATGTACCCATTGACATTACTATTTTACAGGGAAAAGATCACCTGATGGGTGCTCTCACACAGCTCACAGCAGATCATCAGACACTTGTTTTGGAATGGCTTTTTACGTCTGTGCAACCTAGGACTACAGTACAGAGCCGTGTGGCTAATTTAGCTACTTTGATAAAAAAGGGGCGTCTTCGATGCTTACAAATTACAGGACTTGAGCCAGCAAATATTTATGTGCCTTTGCGTGCTGAGGACTTGGCATGGTATTTGTACCATTCTCCAGAATTACAAACAAGTCTTCTGGAAGCAGCACAAAACATTCAACTGAAGTCACTGAGAAATCCTGTTTTACAATGGATACAATGTTGCACTTGGATTCCTAAGCCTAAGGTCTTGGATCGTCCTCTGCAGAATGCCATCACTGCATACACAGATGCTGGAAAGAAGTCAAGACGGGCAGCAGTTGTCTGGTTGCAGGGGAAACAATGGCATCATGAGATTCTGCCTGCAGAGTCTCAGGACTCTCTTCAAACACTGGAACTTCGGGCTGTTCTCAGAGCTATTTTGAAATGGCCTCATGAGAACTTAAATGTTGTTACTGACTCTTTATATGTAGTGGGTGTAACTCTGCGGATTGAGGATGCACTCATAAAGGACATTAAAAACATTAGATTGCTGGAACTTTTAAAGCAATTACGTCAGGCTGTCAACATTCGAACAGCACCAATGGCTATGCTGCATATACGTAGCCATAAGTGGACTGATGGACTAGGCAAAGGCAATGATATTGCAGATCAATTAGTATCAGTGACTGTACCTCTCAGTGAATTTCAGCAGGCACGAATGGCACATGATACATTCCATCAAAATGCCTGAGGCCTTTACAAGCAATTCCGTATATCCTTATCAGAAGCTCGAGGGATTGTTAAATCCTGTCCAGTTTGTAGTCTGCAAGGCCCAGGCTTGGGAATGGGTGTGAATCCTAGGGGCTTAGGTCCTAATGAAGTCTGGCAAATGGATGTAACTCATGTTCCTTCTTTTGGAAAATTGAAATATGTGCATGTAACAATTGATACTTATAGTGGGTTTATTTGGGCAACTGCTCAAACAGGTGAAAAAGCCCTTCATGTATCTCGACATTTGTCAAATTGTTTTGCAGTTATGGGGGTTCCTAAACAATTAAAAACAAATAATGGTTCTGCATATACTAGTGAAAAAATGAGAAAGTTCTGCCAGCAATGGGGTATTTCTCATATCACTGGTACTGCTCACTCCCCAACAGGTCAAGCTATAGTAGAGCGAGCTCATCAAACTTTAAAAAATTACTTAATGAAGTTTAAAGGTGAAACAGATGTACATTCATTGCTCTCCAAAACTTTATTTGTGTTAAATTACTTGTGTATTTTGGGATCACATGATGAACCTTCTGTTGTCATTCATAGTAGGGGGACAGAACAAATTCCAAAAATAACCCCTATGAAAGTTACATATCGGGATCCCAAAACAGGAATGTGGCAAGGACCTGCTGAGGTACAATATATGGGTAGAGGTTACGTGTGTGTTATTACTCCCACAGGACCCATTTGGGTACCCAACAAGTGGATTCATCCAGTGATTGATGGCAGAGGCTGCACCTCCTCCACCTCAGACCCAGGAAGAAGAGGAGAGAGAGCGACTGAGGGATCATCTGGCAGTACAACCCTTAGTCCAGCAGCTCGAGAGTCTTCTGAAGAGGAACATTAAGTGGTCAACTCTTTCTGATTTGGAAGAGTTTGCTATTCATCAGCCTTCATTATTTGCTGATCAAATTGGACTGGGAAAGAGACAATGTTTAAGTTGTAATTAAAAGTGTAAGAGGGGTGCATGGGTATTGATAAAGTGGTAGGTGTAAGGAAAGGTGTTGGTTACATCAAATACACCTGTGGCAACCTGTGTGTCTTCAGTGTACTGAAAAATTACAACATATCAATTGGCAACGAGAAGCTTTAGCTTTAACTAACACTCATTTTTCTTCAGGAGATGAACGGCGTGATCGCCGACAATGTTCTCTGGTAACTGCAGCATATGTTGTTGAAAATTGTAAGAACAGGTATAGATTTTTAGTACGTTGGCATCTTTTGTCTGCTATCCAACGGATAGAGTGGTTTGCTGCTACAGAGGTACTAAGATTTGTCTGTTCTCGAGATATCCCAGGCATTACACGTCAGTGTTGTATACCAGAACATCAATGGGATGATGTTATTAAGGGGCATCTCAGGCCTGAATCTAGGCATGGTAATCTTAGAGATGCTAATCGTTTTCTTCATCCTGACTGAAGCATGGATACCAACACAACCTAAAACTAACGTGTGGGTTACCCTAGCAAATAAGACTGGGCAAGATGTTATATGCTTGTCCTTATCAACACCAGGTAATCCTTTTTCTACATGTTTGGTTGGTGTCCCACTTGATTCCTGGCCATGTCCTGATGCACTTTCAGTCTGTAACATTTCAGATCCTAAGAACAATGTTAATTTTTGGGACTTATGGGTTCCATATTTAAAGCATGCACCTTTAGAACCCCAAGAATTGGAACTGATGGGGTCAATTCGAGCTGATGCATGTGTGATGTTCAATTACTCTAGAAACTCTTTACATCAGTCAGACACAGTTTTGGTAAATGTATCTCCTTCAGTGTATCGAAATGCTTCACTATGGTGCAATTATACTTCTGCTACTATCTCAGGGTCCTCAAACACTCCTTTTGCTTTGCCCCCAGGTGTATTTTTGATTTGTGGGGACAGAGCTTGGCCAGGCATACCATCTAGATTAAGGGGATGACCATGTACCTTAGGAAAGCTTACCTTGTTTACTCCTAATGTGTCAATGATTTTACAGGCACGTCAAAGACATCGTCGCACTAAAAGATTTATTCATGCTTACAAATCTGACTGTCAGTATAATGTCAAATTTTGGTCAACTGCACAAATTGTGGCAGCATCTCTTTTTGCTCCAGGTGCTGCTAGTGCAAGAGCTTTATCACAACTTGATAAACTTGGCTGTTGGTTAGCAAAACAGACTAATGCTACCTCTATAGCTCTTTCACAACTTTTGACTGATGTTGATTCTGTTCGTCATGCTACTTTGCAAAACCAAGCAGCCATAGATTTTTTGCTTTTAGCACAAGGCCATGGCTGTGATGACTTTGAAGGAATGTGTTGTATGAATCTTTCTGATCATTCTGTGTCCATTCATAAGCAGATAAGTGATCTGAAACAGCTTACTACTCACTTGCAAGAATACACTGGATTAGGTTTAACTGATTGGCTAAAGTTATTACATTTGGGACCATGGCTGACATCTCTTTTACAGCACCTTATAAAAATTGCACTTGTAATTGTGGTTATACTTCTGTTTGTTCCTTGCATTTTTCAATGCTTGCAGAAAAGCATGATACGCATAGCAGAGTCTGTCACAAATCATGCTTTTCTTGCACAAACTAAAAGAGGGGGAATTGTTGAGGATTGGTTAGAAAGCCGTGGACATAACTGTGGACATGGCTTAGCAGAGGCCTTATTGCAGGGGAATGGTTCCTGTTAGTAGCTAGGCCCTGCTTTTAGGCAGACATTAAAAGCCTTATTGTAAGCATAAGTAGATTTTGCTGAGAGCAGTGTTTGAGCCTTTTGCAAAAGCAATGGAGCTAGCAGAATTGCAGAGTTAGTCGATAAGCAATACATATACCCATTGTTCAAGCAAGGCCTTAGTTGTCAGGAAGGCACGTAGAAAGCGAGGCATAACCCTGAGATGGATACTAATATACCAATAAGTATAAGAATAAGGGAAGTAGAAGCCAAGACTAGCAGCGAGGTAGCACGTATACCTTTTGGCTAGAAATTCAGTAGGCGTGATTATCTCACACTTGCAATAACCAATAATAATAGAAGGCAAAACCAGTAGCAAAAACCAGTAAGATTGTACTAATATGAATAATGCTGATTTATGTTATTCTGGGCTATAAAAACTGTCTGATGCTCTTAATAAAGTTGGATTATGCTTTATCAATCACATTGATTGTGTCTGGCTAATCCCCTCGCCGATGCCTCCGTAAGTGGCTCCGCGCCCCCGCAGGTCTCCCCGCATTAAGTAAAACACGTATACAAGCTGTGCAAAGAATGGAGGGGTGAGTTTGTGGTGGAGCAATGCCCCTCACTCCAGCGTCAAATAAACAAATACCTGCCCCATAGGCCTTATACTATGGAGCACTGCTTTCCTGCCTAATTTTCAGGCCTCAGAATGCAGTGGATTTCAGCACCATCCTGCCCAGGAAAGACTTTGGTCCAAGCCTTCATCCTTATTGCAGATTGACCACTGCCAGACACGCAGCAACTGGGCCGAGTTCAGGCAGCTCCGGGCTTGTGCTTCAGCTCGCTCCTTCTGCTCCTCCTGCTTCTGCTGCCGCTCTCGCTCTCTCCCCCTCCTCCTCCTGCCCCATTCGAACCTCCAGAACGGGAGGGAAGGGGCCAAGGGAAGGGCGGGAACTGTGAGGGAAAGGGCGGGCAGGGAAGGCAGGAACTGGAGGGAAAGGGCGGGCCAAAGCACCGCATGGACCTAAGTGGATCTTGTTTGAACTAAAGTCACCAATAAAGGGCTTCAAATGCAGACTAAATCCATCAGGTTTGATCTAACATCAGCCAAATGGGCCTCAAATCTACACAAACGGGTCTAAGATCATCTAAATGGGCCTAACATTGTCCAAATGAACCTAAAATTCACCCTAAAATTGATCAGGTTTAGCTTAGACAAAGGCCCATAAAGCCAACCTGTATCCTCCTAGGTTTGGCCTAATATCACCCAAATGTGGTTAATATCTATCCAAGGGGTCTAAAATTTCCCAAACTAATTAAAACCCACACACCTGGCCTAAAATCACCCTTCAATCTCCCTGATGGCCGAAAATTAACCTGAAAGGGCCCAGGTTCCCTAAAGCACCCAAATGGACCTAAAACACCCAAACTGGCCTGAATCCCCAGGGAGCCTGAATCACCCTAAAATCAGACCCCTGGGTCTCACAGGCTTCATGCCAGCTGTTCACTGCTGTTTTTCGGCACCCAAAATTCCTCCGGCCTGAGAGGAATGTAGCATTTGTTTTACAAACAAGCTGGTAGATACAGTTAGCACCTAGAGATAAAAGAAATGTGGGATTACATGAATAATCAATGGGAAAAGAGATTGCCTTAAAACAAACGTGTTTGCTAGTAAATAAATTGAGAAGAAGATGAAAGAAGCAATGGGAAACTATGAATTCTATAAGAATTAAAATTAAAGGAACGTTATCGGACTAGAGGGATCTTAGGTCGGAGTCTGTGCCTCTCAGTACCTCAGCTATGGGAAAGAGGGGAAAAGTGACCGGAATAGGATAAGAGGCTGCATTCTCAAATTTGAGAGTCAGGAATGTCCATGCCTCCCTTTATTCGAATAAAGAAAAGGACTCCTCTGTCTCCTTTGGCATAACCCTGGTGTTTGTGGATTTCCTTCAATAGGAGCTCGTCTGGGATATTTCACCGTCTGGCAGCAGGCAGCGGGTGGAGCTGAAGGTGCCTCGCCCAGTTTCGGTGATCGCTCTGATGCCGCTGGCACCGGAGCGTGATTGGTTCCGAGACTGTCCAGGAGACAGCAGTGGGGACAGGGTCGTGAAGAGTCCGCAGGGAAGGACCACTGAAAATCTCACTGGTGAGTAAATGGGATCTCATGGAGGCAAGCACAGGGCGACCTGGGAGGGCACAGCACAGGTGAAACAGGGAACTCATGGAGGGTTGCACAGGTACACCTGGGAGGGCACACATGGAGGGCTGCACAGGTACACCTAGGAGGAGGCACACATGGAGGGTTGGTTGCACACATAAACAGGACACCCATGGAGTGTTGAAGGTGAAAACTGGGAAAAGGCCCCAGAGAGTCCCTGGGAGGAGTGCTGAGGTCTTGGGACAGATGGCATATTCACCCAGAAGTAACTAGGAAATTAGGGTAAAAATATTGTTATTTCTAGTGGCCAGAGTATAAGTTAGGTAAAGGCAGTTATGGCCATGTTATATAGGATGCCCTGGGGGCAAGGGGCGTCGAGAGGGGGTCGACAGCAGCGGGTGGATGGAGGAGTGTTTATGCGTTGGGCAGAATTGGTTGAAGAGAAGTGTGGTATAAAGTGAGAGACATGAGCGAGGTAATGAACGGCAGCAAGTCCGGGCACGGATGTGCAGGACTGGAGGCACTAGAGGCTGTAGGGCTGCGGGGCTCAGCGCGGGGCTGTGCCTGACCCGCCACCCCCGGGCAGGGCCGGCAGTGGCCGCTGGCCCCTGTCAGGCTCGGGGTGCCCCAGCCCCGTTAGTCTCGGGGTGCCCCGGCCCCGTCAGTCTCGGGTGCCCCAGCCCGTCAGCTCGGGTGCCCGCCCGCCAGGCTCGGGGTGCCCTCGGCCTGCCCCGCAGTCTCGGGTGCCTCAGTCCCGTCAGTCTCGGGGTGCCCCGGCCCCGTTAGTCTCGGGTGCCCCGCCCGTAGTCTCGGGTGCCCGCCCTGTCTCGGTGCCCGCCCGTAGTCTCGGGTGCCCCGGCCGCAGTCTCGGGTGCCCCGCCCGTAGCTCGGGTGCCCGGCCCGTAGTCTCGGGTGCCCGCCCGTCAGGCTCGGTGCCCAGTCTCGGTGCCCAGCCCCTAGCTCGGTGCCTGCCCGTAGCTCGGGTGCCCGGCCCGTCAGCTCGGGTGCCCGGCCCGCAGTCTCGGGTGCCCGGCCCCGTTAGTCTCGGGGTGCCCTGGCCCCGTCAGTCTCGGGTGCCCGGCCCCGCAGTCTCGGGTGCCCCGCCGCCTGTGCTGCCCTGCCGTGCCTGACGCTGGGAGCAGCGGTGAAGGAGGAGCCGTGTTTGGACTGTGACAGGACAGGGACAGGCTCTGGTATGCGGTGATAAAGAGAAGGGGAACAAGGATAAAGGAACACATAGGAAATGCAGATTGTACGTGAAAATATTAGGATTCTGTTTGAAGGATTTTGTGGGTTTTTCTGGAAAATAAAGTAATACAGGGAAAGCCATGAGAGTTTGCTAAATATGTGAGACAAGTTTGAAAATCTTTTGAGTTTCTGATTATTCTTCATTGTGATTGTAATTTATTGGGAAGAGATTTGATGACTAGAATGGAAATGCAAATTAGTATTGTGAAAAGTAAATAAAAAAAAAAAAAAAAAGAGTCAGAAGTAACACAGAGTTTGTAATGTAATATCTTTGTGTAAAATGTCTGAGAAGGTTTATGCTGAAATACATCCAAAGTGTAAGCAGCCCCAGGGATATACGGAGTTTGTTCAGGCAAGCTTGCAGAAAATATTAAGAGAGTTTACTCCGCCGTCAGGAGGTTAAGTTGTTGCAATATGGGTGATTTGGTTACATCAGGAAAATAGGAAAATAAGTTGAATAGACTACTGTAAAGTTGCTTAACTTCCTTGGTTAAAGAAGGACTGACTGAGGTCCGAAAAGAAACACTTAGTAGAAAGGAAAGTCAAATATTTGGGACACACATTCTGACTGAGGGTTATGGTGCATTGATCCAGAAAGAATAAAAGAGATTTTGCAAATACCATTACCCAGACTAACAAGGAGTTACGGCGGTTTTGGGGTTGGTGGGGTACGGCAGAGCATTGATCGGAGATTTTTCTGTTGTGGCTAAACCATCCAGGTTGTAGGTTAGGAAGATTTATGAGATACTCACTGGCCTGAGGGAGAGAATGTGTTCTTGATGGGCCTTCAAAGGTGATAGAAGGGAGGCGGTTTAAAGGATACTCTGTCGTGAATGGGAAACAATGAAAGGAAGGGGGTAGGTTACTTTCACCTGCTCAGCTCACACAGCTGAGCTCTATGTGCTTATCAGAGCCTGTGAATTATACCAGGACTAGACAGGGAATGTTTTTACTGAGTCTAAATATGCATATGGGCTGATACATGCATTTGGGAAACTGTGGAAAAACAAGGTTTATTAACCTGCAGGGGAAAGACGTTAGCCCCTGAGAACTTATCTCTCACTCTATTAGAGGTGGTGAATTTACCAAAAGGAGTGGCAACAACCACATTAAGGGGGCACTAGGAAGGGTACTCAGAGGAGGCAATGGGGAAGCCTTCCTCAAAATGTATGCTGACGTAGGTCTTTTTAGCCTGGCAAAGCGAGCTATTGAGAGTTGTTTGATTTGTGCTCAAACCAATAACGAAGTTACAAAGAAACTTGCCTGGGGAGGGAGGCCTGGGCTGTATGCCCTTTCCAGAGATGACAGGTGGATTTTACTGAAATATCTTCTGGTAATAGTATGTCAATTAACAGGGTGGCCAAAAGCATTCTCTACTGTTTCAGAAACTATAGGATCAGTTGTTAAAGCCTTTGGAACAAATAATTCCTTTAGATATGGGATTGTGAAAGCCACAGACTCACAGAGATAGGGAATTCATTTTACAGGAAAATTCTTCAAGGACTTATGACTGCTTTAGGGATACAATGGAAGCTCCACACCCCTGGCACCCCAGAGTTCGGGTCGGGTTGAGAGAAAGAATGGAGAAATAAAGAAACACATTCTGAAGCTGCTGATAGAAACCAAGTTGCCATAGGTGCCCTGCCCCTGGCTTTGGCAGGAAAAAGGCCAGGCTCAGAGGGAGATATTCAATTGATGTTTGGAATTCTTACCTTGCAATTCTCAGCCCAGTGGAGGGTAGAGACAAGTGATGTGTATTTAAACCAATATGTGGCTTGATACTGTCTGTTGAAATCTCTTGACAGGAGGCTCAGCTGGCACAGACCCTGCCTTTGGACTTTGCTGTTCACAACATCCAGCCAGGAGATTGGGTCCTAGTTAAGGAGGGGAGTAAGCACCGCTGGTGGTGAAGTGGCGGGACATTTCCAGGTGTTGCTGACCACAGAAACAGCCGTCAAGACAGCTGAACACGGGTGGACCTATCACACTGGGTCAAGGTCTGTGAGGCCCAGAGATTTGGACATCTCAGCTGGAGGAGAAGGACGGGAAGCCACGACTGACACTCAGCTGAGTGGACTGAGCAGCAGCCAGTGCATGGGCATCGAGGAAGCCTCGTGTGCCTACCCAGGGACTGCCTGCTGAAACAGTTTGTGTGGGCATCCTCCTCTCGGATCTCCAGTCACTGGGGGCCAGCCCTTGCTGTCACTGTTTTCTTTATGTTGTTGTTTCTGTGCCTTCACTCACCACAGGTGCAGAAGACAACATGAAAGTGAAGATTAGGTTAGGAAATTACATGACACCATTAGAATGTTTCTCTTAATGATCTTACCTTTATATTGTCAGTTCGGTGGGGGCCAAGAATGGTAAAATAAGTTTTTAACCTTAGAGAAGAAGTAGCAAAACCTTTAACCTTTGCAATTGCTGGGTCTGTGGAGGGCCAAGGGAATCTGAAAAGGGCTATGGGCGGCCAGCCCAGACGAACCTAAATGGTGGATTAGCACTTGAATGAGGTCCATAATGGAACAGGGATTTTGGGATGAAGAAGGAAGTCCATGGCGGCTCCATTCTTCTGAAAGAGGCACTTATTGTCTAAATAGAACAGGAAGTGATACATGGGAAAAAGTGTTTGTGACTGACTTTGGGTTTAGATTGTTGATCCCCAACTGCCTTCCTTATGATTGTTCCAGATATCAAGGCAGATGGAATCAAACTCATGTTAAGCTCTCAAATGGTAGCTGGGTAAAGTGTTCCTACCATAATTACCAGAAAGATTTGGAAAGCTGTAAAGCAAATGGGAGAGATAAGGGTTTTTTGACTCCTTATTTTTAAGCTGCTGCCGAAAATAATTCCACAAGTAGGACACATGTTGTTGGTGAATATCAGTGGAAGTGGCAACACCAAAATGCAACTTGAACTGTTTTAGCAGGTTCTGGTCCCAATCTAATAAAACAAATCTGGGGTGTAACTGCAGCTGGAAGCCTCATGGAGCATGGAAGTGCAAATACTGTGATTCTTATGGTGGGGCAACTATTGTTGGGGGACCACTAGGCCCAGGAAGCAAGCTGTATTTTGACCCCCTCAGTGGATGATGAAAATTGGGAAGGTCCCTTTGCCAACGGGACCTGGGCTGTAAAGGGGCATTACTGGATTTGTGGCCAACATGCCTATCACAGGTTACCCCCAAACTGGTCAGGGATATGTTATGTGGGGTATATCAGACCACTGTTCTTTCTGCTACCACAAGTCCAGGGAAACCAGTTAGGAATCAAGGTATATGATGATCTAATTAGGGAAAAGCGGTTGATTGATGTGTCCCTGGCTGGGGGGAGCACCCAAAAGTGGGGTGATGATGAACGGCCACCTGAACGAATCATACACCACTATGGACCAGCCACTTGGAATCCTAATGAATTAATATCATCTGCCAGAGAACCCATTTATAACTTAAATCGGATAATTAGGTTACAAGCTGTCTTTGAAATAATAAGTAACCAGACAGCTACAGCCCTTGACCTTCTCGCTGACCAATCTACTCAGATGAGAAATGCAATATTTCAACACTGGATGGTATCAGACTATTTATTGGCAGAAGAAGGGGGCGCGTGTGGCAAATTAAATGACTCAAACTGCTGTTTGCAAATAGATGACAATGGAGAGGTGGTAAAACAAACAGCAAGAGGAATAAGAAAGTTGGCTCATTTTCTGGTCCAAACATGGAAAGGAGGAGAATGGGACATGTTTTTGTGGTTACCCAGTGGACTGGGGGTTAAACTACTGCTTTTTTTCCTCTTATGTGCTGTAGCAACTCTAATCTTTTATCATGCGTGATCCCTTGCTTAGTACAACTTATTCAACATATGATCAAAGGGATGTAGGTAATAGCCATGCCTAATGACCCAGAAATGGCTACAAAGGACAGAAATTGATGACACTGCAAATAATTGCAAAACCAAAAAGAACACAAGAACAAGTAATTAAATCAATGATAGCTAAAGTTTGTAAAGACAATTATTAAAAATAAAAGAGGAGGGATTGAGAGGAATGTAGCATTTGTCTTTACAAACAGACTGATAGATACAGTTAGCACCCTAGAGATAAAAGAAACAATGGGAGGGATTACACTGATTAATGAATGGGAAAAGAGATTTGCCTTTACAAACAAAAACTGTAGGTTTGCCAGTAAATGAAATTGGGAAACAGAAGATGAAAGAAGCAATGCATGGAAAACTATGAATTAATAAAAATTAAAAATTAAATGGAACTTTATACATTAGAGGGGAATCTTAGATGTTCCAGGAAGTCTGTGCCTCTCAAGTACCTCAGCCTATGGGGAAAAAGAGGGAAAAGTGACCGGAAATTAGGATAAAAGGAGGCTGCATTCTCCAAAAATTTGAGATCCCGTGCCCTCCAGGCACGGCTGCAGGACTTGCTGACTGGGAGCTTTTCCGAGGCATCTCTCCTGCAAGTAGCCATGAATCCAGTCACTGGCATGGAGCAGAGAGCCCCGGGAGTGCCCAAGCTGGCCTGGGTGCCGGAGGAGGAAGAGAGCCCTGGAGCTGCCCCAGCACAGGAGACTCAAGAGGTGGAGCAGTTCCAGCCAGCACAGGAGGGTGAGTGGCAGAGCTGGGCCTCAGGGCTGGTGCCTGCAGCCAGCTTGGCCCCATCCCATCCCATCCCATCCCATCCCATCCCATCCCATCCCATCCCATCCCATCCCATCCCATCCCATCCCATCCCATCCCATCCCATCCCATCCCAGGTAGTTAAAGGTTGAATTTGATAGTCCAGGTTGGAGTTGAAGTTCAAGGTTGGATTTGCTGATCAAAGGTTGTATTTGAAAAGTTGGGTTTGAAGGTCCAGGTTTGGGTTTGGTGGGCAACGCTGGGAAGCAATGGAATAATGGCATTGCAGGCACTGAGAATTTAGAATCCTCTTGCTCCTTCCCAGATTCCCACTAAAACAATGGAATTACAGCATTCCCTACATCAGGAATTTGGAATGCTCCAGCTCCCCACCAAAATCCCCGTGGAATAACAGTATTATGGGCCTTGGGAATCTTGAATCCTCCAGTTCCCATCCCATATTCAAATGGAATAATGGCTTTCCAAGTGTCAGGAATTTAGAATCCCCAATAAGCCATCCTAAAATTCAATGAAATTCCAAAGGAATAACAGCATTCTGGGTGAAGATTTAACATTTTAGAATATTATTTTTAAATTAATCAAATATTATTAATTAATGATATTTTTTTAGAATATTATTATTTAGAATTTAGTATTTAGAATACTCCAGTTCCCCACCCAAATTCCCATTGAATAACGGCTTTCTGGGCTAACTGGAACCACACTGGGAGCAACTGGGAGATAGTGGGACAATGCTGACAGAGACTGTGGCTATTCTAGGGATTATCCTGGGAGGAATTGGTAACAGCTGGAACTATTCTGGCAGCAACTGGGATCATCCTGGGATCACAGGGAGAGAAGCTGGGTCCATGCTGGGTGAGACTGGGATTACGCTGAGGGTGACTGGAATCATACTGGGATGGACTGGGAGTGGCTGTGAACAACTGGAATCATGCTGAAAGCAACTGGGAAGAAGTGAGAGTTACTGGCAGCATGCTGGGAGTGACTGGGATATACTGGGAGAGACATGGAGTGACAGGGATTATACTGGAGACTACTGGGGTCATGCTGGCATTGACTGGGAGAAACTGGGATCACACTGGGGGCCACTGGAATCAGGCTGGGAGAGACTGGCACTGTACTGGGGAACGTGGGAAAACTGGGAACACAGTGGATGAAAATGGAAGGAATTTGGAGCAACTACGACCGTGCTGGGCGCAAGTTACATCATAATAGGGAATGACTGGGAGCAACTGGGCTCATCCTCAGAGGGCTGCGAGTTCAGGCAGCTCCAGGCTCACCCTTCAGTCGCTCCTTCTCTGCTCCTGCTTCTGCTGCCGCTCCGCCTCTTCCTCCCTCCCTCCTCCTCCTCCCCCGTTCCGAACCCCGAACCGGGAGGGGCGGGGCCAAGGGAAGGGCAGGAACTGTGAGGGGAAAGGGGCGGGGCCGAAGCACCACACGATCCTAAATGGATCCGGCTCGGCAAAACATCACCCAAAAGCCCCTCAAATGCAGCCTAAATCCACCAAGTTTGGCCTAAAATCAGCGAAAAGCTTCTCTAATCCATACAAACGGGATCTAAAATCATCCAAATTGACCTAACATAGTCCAAAAAGGGGCCTAAAATCCAGCCTAAAACTGCCCAGTTTCGTACGAAATGAAGCAAACGGGTTTAAAATCTTTGGGACCAAGACCGAGACCAGCACCAGAACCGGCACCAGCTCCAACAATGAGACCGAAATAAGAATGGAGAGGGCAACTGTGGGGAATAAATCCCCAAATGCAAGTGTTTCCCTACAAGGTGTCTACCCAGCAGTTGTTGGTGTTGAATTGTGCCTACCCAGTTGACTATAATTGGTGTTTGTGTTGACTCTTTATTGTTAATGCTTTATGCCTTTGTAAATTGTTAATGCTCCCAGCTGTTTGTCCCTTCCCCCGGCCCAGTATCTGCTCTTGTATCCACGCCCACCTCCACTGCCCCCTCCAAAATGGCGCGCGACAGCAAGTGCTCATGGGATAGCATTCAGTGCTAAAAACCCCTAAAAACAACCAGCCACTATAACATCTAAGACTAAAAAATGGCACTCCCAGGTTGAGGAAACAGTGAAGAAGATGAAATCACCCAGCAGAGCTTTTTCCCCTGTGGCCATGACGTGAACAGCACTCGGCCGGCATGACACCCCCAGACCAAGAGGCACCAAATGTCTCCCTGGGGACTCTCCCAAGGATGGGAGCCCTGGCTCTGCTGCACAGCAAAGCTGAACTCCTCCTCCTCCTCCGCATCGTCCATCGGGAGCAGCGGCGCTGGGCGCGACCCCTCGGCCCCACCCAGAGCTGATTTTCAATAAAGGCCTTGAAAAAGGAGCTGCTCTCCTGGCCCATTCATTACAGACACCAAGACTGGGAACAGAACCGACACCAGAACTGACACCAGCACCGCTCCAGAACTGGAACTAAGACTGGGACAGAGACTGAGACTGAAACCAGCCCCAGAATTTGAACTGGGACCAAGATTGAGACCAGCACAGACACTGGGACAGGCACCAGGAGAGCTCCAGGAGTGCTCTGGGATTGGGACCGGCAATGGCACCGGGAGAATTTTGGGAATGAGACTGAGAGCAGCACTGAAACCAGCACCAAGCCTGACACTGGTACAAAAACACAAAATGGCACCGACACCAGAACCGAGACTGAGATTGGCACTGGGAGCACTCTGGGACCAACACCAGCACCAGTACCAGCACTGGAACTGGGACCGCTCTAAAACCGAGACCAAGACTGACACTGAGTCCAAGACTGAAAACAGAACCGGCACCAGCACCGAGACTGGCACCGCTATCGGACCCAGACTGAGACCAGCACTGTGGAAGCTGAGACAGAGAGTGCTGTGGATTTAATTGGCATTTGCAGTTTGATAACCAGGACACCTTGGCAAGAACAAACAGATCTTCGATGAATACAAGAAGCCTGGATCAAGAGTGGCAACAGGAAAGAAGATTGAACTAAATAAGTAGAAATGTAAAGTTTGTCTGGGTGAGATTTAACCCAAAGAATGTAGTAAAAAATTACTTCTTTTCTAAAAATGGTGTATAAGCAAATGAAGCTCACAATAAATTTGGATTCTGATCACAGTCACTAGTCCCTGTCTCTCTCTCAATCACCAGTACAATCCCCAGAGACTGGGACCGAGACCGGCATCAGAACCAGGATGGAGATCAAGACTGGGACCAGAACCAACACCGGAACCGAGACTGGCACCTCTTCAAGACGGGCACTGGGACTCGGAGCGAGACCGAGACTGAAACCGTCCCCAGAACCGTCACTGGGACCAAGACTCAGACCATGAGTCCCACACTGGGACCGGCACTGGGAGCGCTCCAGGGCTGCTCTGGGAGCGGGACCAGCACCCGCACCAGAAGTACTCTGGGACTGAGACTGAGAGCGTCACCGGCACCAGAAGTGAGACTGGCACCGCTCCAGGACCGGGCCTGAGACTGAGATTGGCACTGGGAGCACTCCAGGATCAACACCAGCACCTGTACCAGCACTGGGACTGGGACCATTTCAAAACCAAGACCAAGACTGAAACCAGAACCGGCACGGCACCAAGACTGGCACCGCTACAGGACCGAGAACGAGACCAAGGCCAGAACAGCTCTGGGATGGAGATTCAGACCAGGACAGCAATCAGCACCAGGAGTGCTACAGGACTGCTCCAAGAATGAGAATGAGGTGGGGACCAGGACAGAGACCGACACCAGGAGCGCTCTGGGACCTCCACGTTACCTCTGGGGAGTTTTGGCTGAGCGCCCCAGTTGGGACTGGGCAGGAATGGGAGGGACCCCTGGGTGAGGCAGGACTGCCTTGGTTCGCATCGTTCTGGTGCAGCCATCCCAGTCCTTATGATCCCAGTTTGTACAATCCCACTCCATGTTATCCCAGTTTTTACCATCCCAGCCTGCATGGCCTGATCCATCTGGTCCCAGTCTGTGCAGTCCCAGTCTGGAGGATCCCAGTCCATGTGATCCCAGCCCCCATGATCCCAGTCTGCATGGTCCTGCATGGCCAACACTGCCAGGCTCTGGAATCCCAGTTCCCAGCCCTTGAAGGCAAAGCTCTTCAGAAGGGGCCAAAAGCCAAGTGCCCTTAGATCTTACAGGGACATTTCCCTGCCAGCCTTCAGAACTTCATCCATGGCTGCTGCAGCTCCTGCGCTGGTGTCAGGGTCCACACTACATGTGGAGGCCTGAAGGGGTTCTTTTACGGATCTCAGAGCTCAAAACACACAGCAGGGGACGAAACCAGTTTACTTTTGCAGAAATGCACTTCATTTAGTGCCTAACCAAAATGCGATAGGGGGGACAGGAAAAGAGAGAGAGAAAGAGGGGATCAGGGTTATAGCTACCAAGATGGTCAGATGAATCCTCATGGAAACCAGCCAATAGATGTCTGTCGTCCGGGGAGATCTCAGGGGTCTTCGGTCCAGGGGTGTCTTTTCATAGTCTTTTCCAAAGCGAGTGGCTTCTGGCCAAAAGGTGGGAAGATTTATGGACTATTGTATAGGGAGATGGGTGCTCCGTGAAAGCAGGTGGGAGTCAAGAGGTTTCCAGCAGTGACTTGCTTGAGAGCAGGTCATGACATCGGTTATTGGAGTAGTCCATTGTTTCTTCCATCTGTATTAGTTTTGAGTAAACACAGTTCCACGTCCCATTACTAGTTGCCATGAGAACCGGTCCTGGCCACCTGCAAACAGTCCTCTGGCGAGCATCCACCTTGGCCAGGCCAGAATTCCGGTCCAGAGCGAGTGGTGGGGGTCCCAGGGTCTCAGTCTCTGATGATGAGGTTGTGAGGCAGATCACAGGAACTTCAGACTGACTCTTACAACTGGGAATTCAATCAGGGCAGGGTCTTTGGTGGGAGCTGCCCTGGGACAAGGGAGACCCTGAGAGAGGAACAGAGCAGGCAGAGGGAGGCAGGAGAGAAAGGAGGACACAAACACAATCAGCTGAGAAGGTGCCACTGCAAAGAGAACTGGAACTGACTGAAAGTGAATGCGACAAAATATAGGAATTGTCAAAGTTTTATTTACTATCAAATCCATCCCACCCAGCCAGTCCCACACAATCCCGGTCCCACCGCTCCAAATTTGGATCCCACTTCTCCCAATCTCCTTCCAACCCCTTCTCACCCTGGTCGCTCTGGAATCTAGGAAGGTTCGTGTGGGACTGAGCTGTTCTGAGGAGGGAAAAAGGCACTTTGAAGTTGGATTGAGCCCTTTTGAGTGAAAATTGAGGCGTTTTCAGTGGGATTTGAGAGGTTCTGAGGTGACAGATCGATCCCTCTTGGCTTTTGGAGCACAAAGAGATGGAGAAGACAGAGAAACTAAGGCCAAAACAAAAGGATAACCAGCCAGGTGTGTTCCCAACATGGATCCCAGGGAATGTGGGTCACCAGGGCTCTGCCCAATGGGGGTCCTGCAGTGGGGGATGGAGCTGGAGCAGCGCACGAAGCTCTTCCCACACTCGGGGCACTCGCAGGGCTTCCCTTAGCGGTGCCTCCGTTGGTGTTTGGTCAAGGCTGAGCTGTGGGAGAAGCTCTTCCCACACTCCTCACACTTGTAGGGCCTCTCCCCAGTGTGGATGCGCCGGTGGATGATGAGGCTGGAGTTGGTCCTGAAGCCCTTCCCGCACTCAGAACACTCGTAGGGCCTCTCCTCTGTGTGTGTCTGATAGTGCTCAAGGAGCTTGGAGCGGGTGGGAAACCTCTTCCCACACTTCGAACACTCGTAGGGCCTCTCCCCAGTGTGGATCTTTTGGTGAATGATTAGGTGGGAACTATGTCTGAAGCTCTTCCCACACTCCTCACACTTGTAGGGCTTCTCCCCAGTGTGGATCCTCTGGTGGCAGATAAAGGTGGAGTTGTGCCTGAAGCTCATCCCACACTCCTCACACTCGTGGGGCTTTTCCCCGGTGTGGATGCGCCGGTGTCTGGTGAGGGTGCCATTTTCCCTGAAGCCCTTCCCACAGTCGGGGCAGCGGAAGGGCTTCTCGTCTGTGTGCGTGCGCTGGTGCACGAGGAGATTGCCCCTGGTCTGAAACCTCTTCCCACACTCCCCACACTCGTAGGGCCTCTCCCCAGTGTGGATCCTCTGGTGGCAGATCAGGTGGGACCTCCTTCTGAAGCTCTTCCCACACTCTGAGCACTTGTGGGGCTTCTCCCCATCACCAAGCTGCTCATGGACCACCAGGGCCGAGCTCTGGCTCCATCTCCGGCCGCCTGCCCGGCCCAGGCTGGGTCTTTCCTCCTCAGATCCCCGTGATCTGCGTTTGCAGCCCCTCCTGGTGCGGGATCTGCGCGGCTTTTCCTCCCCGTTGGATTCCTGCGCCGTGGAGCCGCTGCAAACGGCCTCTTCCACGAGGTTCTGCCGCGGGGATTTGTCCTCCCTGCTCTCCGTGCTCAGCTCCTTGTCTGGGCGAGGAAGGACAAGGAGAGGATGGGATTTGCCTCCGTGCCAGAGGGAAGGGGAAGGAGATCCCCCCAGCGTGTCCCCGGCAGGACGGTGTCAGCAGCGGGGCTCTCCTGCAGCCGGGGCCGTGCTGGGCTGGGAGATGGAGCAGGACAGAGGGGGAAAGGGGCACTGACTTCCTCCTCACCTGCCTGGGGCTCCTGGGCCATCTTCCTCTTCCTCACAGCCTCCTCCTCCTCCATCGGGCCAAGGGTTGGGAATGGGAAATCCTGCTTTGGGGAAAAACAAGGGATGAGTGCATTGTGTTGGGGGTTCCTCCTGCCCAAGTCCATCTCTAGAAGTCCCCGGGCACCTGGGGTCCATCAAAACCTCCCAAACACCAACATTCAGCCCTGAAAATGCCTCCCAGGAGTTCCTGGGAATGGTCCCTTCCCTTTGGTGTTTGGGGTTCCCCCTGTCCCAGCTGCTGGGGGTCACGCTTGTATTGGGGGTCCCCATCTACTCGGTCCCCGCCCTCCCCAGGCTGCTGGGAGTCCCAGGAATCCAAAAGCTCCCCCCTCTTCCCTCTCCCCATTTAGGGATGCTGGGGGATTTTGGGGTCCTGGGGTCCCTTCTCCCCTTATTCTCTGCTTTGGGGTGCAGGGGGTCCAAGGAGTCCCCCCTGCCCCTCTCCAGGCTGTTGAGGGTCCCGCCAATGGCGGCGCTCCCCCCTCTCTGGGCTCCCCACTTTGGGGTCCTGGGGGACACAGGGCTCTGCTCCTCCAGGCTGCCTCTGCCGGCAGCCGCCACCGGGACCCCCCAGTGTCCCCCCAAGGGGCATTTTCTGCTCAGCTTTGCAGTTCTGCATTCTCCAAACATTCCCCTTCACTAAAAAAATAAACAAACAATGCTGAGAGGCACTGGGACTATTGTAGGGGCTACTGGGGTAAAACTGGGGGCAAGTGAACCACACTGAGGTAACTGGGAGTGCCTGGGAATGACTATGAGACTGTTCAGGGTAACTGGGATATACTGGGAGTGCCTGAGACCATAGGGGTCGTGACTGGGACCTAACTGGGAACACACTGGACCAAAGGGGTGCTGGACAATGTACCCGTTTAAAACTTTTTCTGTAATTTTAAACAAGGGTGTTTGTTTGCCTTTGCCCTAAAAAGACTTTTCAGTTTTCTTTTTTTAAGGCATTGCTGCAGCAGGTGGGGTCTGATGAACTCAACACATCAACACCCTGGGAGCTGCTGGAATGCTCAAGGGCCATCAGCGGCCATTAACAGAACATCAGTGGCCACAGAAAAACTCTCTCCCAGACTCTGCCTCTGGCAAGGCTGCAGAGATCTGCTCTGAAAAGACTGATAAGAAAATGAGGAAAGGAATATCTAATTAACATCAGAAAGGAAGAAATCAGGATCCAAAACGAGACCAAATATTAGGAATTGAGTGTTTGCAACTTGAGACCAATGAACACCGGCCCAATTCATTTCTATGAGCACTGACTGCATAAAAGATCTGAAAAATCTCCTAAAAACCGAGTGTCATGGAAAGATTCTCTCTGCACACACGGGTTATGTGTGGATGAGATGATTTGTGTGGTACATCCTGGCGACAATATTGTGTCCAGATAATAAAGTAATACCTTGACAGTCTAAATTTAAAGTTGTTGTTGGACGTTTTTGTTTTTTTTCTCTCAGATTCAGTGACCTTGGGAGGAACTGGGAGCAGATTCCATGATAATAGGGAATGCCTGGGAGTGACTGGGCTCATCCTGGGAGTGCCGAGGAAACTGGAACCACACGGGGAGCAACTGGGCTCATGCTGGGAGCAGCCCCTGCCGGCACCGGGACCCCCGACCCCTTTCCCGGCCGTGCCGCCCCCTCCAGCCCCAGCACCCCGCCGGGGTCCCGGCAATGCCAGGGTCCCCCTCTCGGGCTCCCGCTTTGCCCTTCTGGGGCTCTCCTCTCTCTGCGCTCCCGCTCAGGGAAGCCGCGCCTCTCCGGGGCTCCCCAAACCGGTGTCCCCCGCCCATCCCGCCGCTCCCGCGCGCTCCCCACGTGGCCCCGGCAGAGCTCGCAGGGCCCAGCCCGGGAAGCCCAACCCCACCGCGGGGACCCGCATCCCCCGCCCCGCCGGGGCTCTGCCCGCACCCACCGGGACCCCAAAAACACCTCCCGGGGACCCCGATGTCCCCCGAGGACCATCTGCGCCTCTGGAGCCCGGCAAGATCCAAACATACCCCCCAAAAATCCCCAAACCCAGGGACCCCGCCCCGGGATATTTGGGGCGAGCTCCCCCTCCCCGGGCACCTGCGGGATGGGGGGCGATGGTCCCGGGGGGGCTGCGAGTTCAGGCAGCTCCGGGCTTGTGCTTCAGTCGCTCCTTCTCTGCTCCTGCTTCTGCTGCCGCTCCGTCTCTTCCTCCCTCCCTCCTCCTCCTGCCCCATTCCGAACCCCGAACCGGGAGGGGATGGGCCAAGGGAAGGGCGGGAACTGTGAGGGGAAAGGGGCGGGGCCATGGAAGGGCAGGAACTGTGAGGGGAAAGGGGCGGGGCCAAAGCACCGCATGGACCTAAGTGGATCTTGTTTGAACTAAAGTCACCAATAAAGGGCTTCAAATGCAGACTAAATCCATCAGGTTTGATCTAACATCAGCCAAATGGGCCTCAAATCTACACAAATGGGTCTAAGATCATCTAAATGGGCCTAACATTGTCCAAATGAACCTAAAATTCACCCTAAAATTGATCAGGTTTAGCTTAGACAAAGGCCCATAAAGCCAACCTGTATCCTCACTAGGTTTGGCCTAATATCACCCAAATGTGGTTAATATCTATCCAAGGGGTCTAAAATTTCCCAAACTAATTAAAACCCCACACACCTGGCCTAAAATCACCCTTCAATCTCCCTGATGGCCGGAAAATTAACCCTGAAAGGGCCCAGGTTCCCCTAAAAGCACCCAAATGGACCTAAACACACCCAAACTGGCCTGAAACCCCCCCAGGGGAGCCTGAATCACCCTAAAATCAGACCCCTAGGTCTCACAGGCTTCATGCCAGCTGTTCACTGCTGTTTTTCGGCACCCAAAATTCCCTCCGGCCTGAGAGGAATGTAGCATTTGTCTTTACAAACAAGCTGGTAGATACAGTTAGCACCTAGAGATAAAAGAAAAAATGTGAGGGATTACACTGAATAATCAATGGGAAAAGAGATTTGCCTTTACAAACAAACTGTCCGTTTGCTAGTAAATGAAATTGAGTAAAGGAAGATGAAAGAAGCAATGGGGGGAAAACTATGAATTCTATAAGAATTAAAAATTAAATGGAACGTTATACGGTAGAGGGGAATCTTAGGCGTTCAGGGAGTCTGTGCCTCTCAAGTACCTCAGCCTATGGGGAAAGAGAGAGGGAAAAGTGACCGGGAAATTAGGATAAAAGGAGGCTGCATTCTCCAAAAATTTGAGAGATCCAAGGGGAATGTCCCATGGCCTCTCCCTTTATTCGAATAAAGCAAAAAGGACTCCTCTGTCTCCTTTTTGGACATAAACCTCTGGTGTTTGTGGATTCTCCTTACAATTATGGGAGCTCTGTCTGGGATATTTCCACCGTCCATGGCAGCAGGCAGCGGGTGGAGCTGAAGGTGCCTCGCCCAGTTTCGGTGATCAGCTCCCCTGGGTGCCGCTGGCACCGGGCGATGGATTGGGTTCCCGAGACTGTCCAGGAGACAGACGAGTGGGGGACCAGGGGTCTGTGAAGAGTCCGCAGGGAAGGACCACTGAAAATCTCACTGGTGAGTAAAATGGGATCCTCGGGAGCAAACCTGGGAGGGCGCCCTTGGAGGGCAGCACAGGTGAAACAGGGAACCCATGGAGGGCAGCACAGGTACACCTGGGAGGGCACACACGGAGGGTTGCACAGGTGAAACAGGGAACCCATGGAGGGCAGCACAGGTACACCTGGGAGGGCACACATGGAGGGCTGCACAGGTGAAACAGGACACCCATGGAGTGTTGGAAGGGTGAAACTGGGAAAAGGCCCCCAGAGAGTCCCTAGTGAGGAGTGCTGAGGTCTTGGGACAGATGGTATATTCACCCAGAAGTAACTATGGAAATTAGGGTAAAATATTGTTATTTTGTGTGGCCAGAGTATAAGTTGGTAAAGGCACTTATGTGGCCATGTTATATAGATGCCCTGGGGGGGCAAAAAGGGGAGTCGAGAGGGGGTCTCGACAGCAGCGGGTGGATGGAGAGTGTTTATGCGTTGGAGCAGCATTGGTTGAAGAGAAGTGTGGTATATGAGTGAGACATATGAGCGAGGTAATGAACGGCAGGTCCGGGCACGGATGTGCAGGACTGGGAGCACTGGGGGCTGTGGGGCTGCCGGGGCTCAGCGCGGGGCTGTGCCTGACCCGCCACCCCCGGGCAGGGCCGGCAGTGGCCGCTGGCCCCTGTCAGGCTGCGGGACGGCCTGACCCCGTTAGTCTCGGGGTGCCCCGGCCCCGTCAGGCTCGGGGTGCCCCAGCCCCGTTAGTCTCGGGGTGCCCCGGCCCCGTCAGGCTCGGGGTGCCCGGCCCCGTTAGTCTCAGGGTGCCCGGTCCCGTTAGTCTCGGGTGCCCCGGCCCCGTTATTCTCGGGGTGCCCCAGCCCCGTTAGTCTCAGGGTGCCCCGGTCCCGTTAGTCTCGGGGTGCCCCGGCCCCGTTAGTCTCGGGGTGCCCCGGCCCCGTCAGTCTCGGGGTGCCCCAGCCCCGTCAGGCTCGGGGTGCCCCAGCCCCGTTAGTCTCGGGGTGCCCCGGCCCCGTCAGGCTCGGGGTGCCCCGGCCCCGTCAGGCTCGGGGTGCCCCGGCCCCGTTAGTCTCGGGGTGCCCCGGCCCCGTCAGTCTCGGGGTGCCCCGGCCCCGTTAGTCTCGGGGTGCCCCAGCCCCGTTAGTCTCGGGGTGCCCTGGCCCCGTCAGTCTCGGGGTGCCCCGGCCCCGTCAGTCTCGGGGTGCCCCGGCCGCCTGTGCTGCTGCCGGCCGTGCCCGCTGGGAGCAGCGGTGAAGGAGGAGCCGTGTTTGGACTGTGACAGGACAGGGACAGGCTCTGGTATGCGGTGTGTGATAAAGAGAAGGGGAACAAGGATAAAGGAACACATAGGAAATGCAGATTGTACGTGAAAATATTAGGATTCTGTTTTAAGGATTTTGTGGGTTTTTCTGGAAAATAAAAGTAATACAGGGAAAGCCATGAGAGTTTGCTAAATATGTGAGATGAGTTTGAAAATCTTGAGTTTCTGATTGCTCTTCATTGTGATTGTAATTTATTTGGAAGAGATTTGATGACTAGAATGGAAATGCAAATTAGTATTGTGAAAAGTAACAAAAAAAAAAAAAAAAAAAAAAAAAAAGTCAGAAGTAACACAGAGTTTGAAACTGTAATATCTTTGTGTAAAATGTCTGAGAAGGTTTATGCTGAAATACATCCGAAAGTGTAAGCAGCCCCAGGGATATACGGAGTTTGTTCAGGCAAGCTTTGCAGAAAATATTAAGAGAGTTTACTCCGCCGTCAGGAGGTTAAGTTGTTGCAATATGTGGGTGATTTGCTGTTATCAGGAAAATAGGAAAAAGAAGTTGAATAGACTACTGTAAAGTTGCTTAACTTCCTTGCTAAAAAAGGACTGAGTGTCCGAAAAGAAACAGCAGTTAGTAGAAAGGAAAGTCAAATATTTGGGACACATTCTGACTGAGGGGTTATGGTGCATTGATCCAGAAAGAATAAAAGAGATTTTGCAAATACCATTACCTCAGACTAACAAGGAGTTACGGCGGTTTTGGGGGTTGGTGGGGTACGGCAGAGCATTGATCGGAGATTTTTCTGTTGTGGCTAAACCATCCAGGTTGTAGGTTAGGGAAGATTTATGAGATACTCACTGGCCTGAGGGAGAGAATGTGTTCATTGATGGGCCTTCAAAGGTGATAGAAGGGAGGCGGTTTAAAGGATACTCTGTCGTGAATGGGAAACAATGAAAGGAAGGGGGCAGGTTACCCCCACCTGCTCAGCTCACACAGCTGAGCTCTATGTGCTTATCAGAGCCTGTGAATTATACCGGGACTAGACAGGGAATGTTTTTACTGATTCTAAATATGCATATGGGCTGATACATGCATTTGGGAAACTGTGGGAAAAACAAGGTTTATTAACCTGCAGGGGGAAAGACGTTAGCCCCTGAGAACTTATCTCTCGCCTATTAGAGGTGGTGAATTTACCAAAAAGGGTGGCAACAATCCACATTAAGGGGGCACCAGGAAGGGTACTCAGAGGAGGCAATGGGGGAAGCCTTCCTCAAAATGTATGCTGATGTAGGTCTTTTTAGCCTGGCAAAGCGAGCTATTGAGAGTTGTTTGATTTGTGCTCAAACCAATAACGAAGTTACAAAGAAACTTGCCTGGGGAGGGAGGCCTTGGGCTGTATGCCCTTTCCAGACATGTCAAGTAGATTTTACTGAAATATCTTCTGGTAATAGTATGTCAATTAACAGGGTGGCCAAAAGCATTCCCTACTGTTTCAGAAACTATAGGATCAGTTGTTAAAGTCTTTTTGGAACAAATAATTCCTAGATATGGGATTGTGAAAGCCACAGACTCACAGAGATAGGGGAATTCATTTTACAGGAAAAATTCTTCAAGGACTTATGACTGCTTTAGGGATACAATGGAAGCTCCACACCCCCTGGCACCCCCAGAGTTCGGGTCGGGTTGAGAGAATGAATGGAGAAATAAAGAAACACATTCTGAAGCTGCTGATAGAAACTAAGTTGCCATAGGTGCAGCTCCTGCCCCTGGCTTTGGCAGGAATAAGGGCAAGGCCCAGAGGAGATATTCAATTGATGTTTGGAATTCCTTACCCTTGCAATTCTCAGCCCAGTGGAGGGTAGAGATAAGTGATGTGTATTTAAACCAATATGTGGCTTGGATACTGTCTGTTGTGAAATCTCTTTGACAGGAGGCTCAGCTGGCACAGACCCTGCCTTTGGACTTTGCTGTTCACAACATCCAGCCAGGAGACTGGGTCCTAGTTAAGGAGGGGAAAGAAGCACCGCTGGTGGTGAAGTGGCGTGGACATTTCCAGGTGTTGCTGACCACAGGAACAGCCGTCAAGACAGCTGAACACGGGTGGACCCATCACACTCGGGTCAAGGTCTGTGAGGCCCCAGAGATTTGGACATCTCAGCTGGAGGAGAAGGACGGGAAGCCACGACTGACACTCAGCTGAGTGGACTGGAGCAGCAGCCAGTGCATGGGCATCGAGGGAAGCCTCGTGTGCCTACCCAGGGACTGCCTGCTGAAACAGTTTGTGTGGGCACCCCTCCTCTCGGATCTCCAGTCACTGGGGGCCAGCCCTTGCTGTCACTGTTTTCTTTATGTTAAGCTGTTTCTGTGCCTTCACTCACCACAGGTGCAGAAGACAACATGAAAGTGAAGATTAGGTTAGGAAATTACATGACACCATTAGAATGTTTCTCTTAATGATCTTACCTTTATATTGTCAGTTCGGGTGGGGCCAAGAATGGTAAAATAAGTTTTTAACCTTAGGAGAAGAAGTAGCAAAAACCTTTAACCTTTGCAATTGCTGGGTCTGTGGAGGGCCAAGGGAATCTGAAAAGTGGCCATGGGCGGCCAGCCCAGACGAACCTAAATGGTGGATTAGCACCCTGAGTGAGGTCCATAATGGAACAGGATTTTGGGATGAAGAAGGAAGTCCATGGCGGCTCCATTCTTCTGAAAGGAGCACTTATTGTCTAAATAGAACAGGAAGCGTATACATGGGAAAAAGTGTTTGTGACTGGACTTTGGGTTTAGATTGTTGGATCCCCAACTGCCTTCCTTATGATTGTTCCAGATATCAAGGCAGATGGAATCAAACTCATGTTAAGCTCTCAAATGGTAGCTGGGTAAAGTGTTCCTACCATAATTACCAGAAAGATTTGGAAAGCTGTAAAGCAATGGGGAGAGATAAGGGTTTTTTTGACTCCTTATTTTTAAGCTGCCCCGAAAATAATTCCACAAGTAGGACACATGTTGTTGGTGAATATCAGTGGAAGTGGCAACACCAAAATGCAACTTGAACTGTTTTTAGCAGGTTCTGGTCCCAATCTAATAAAACAAATCTGGGGTGTAATTGCAGCTGGAAGCCTCATGTGGGAGCATGGAAGTGCAAATACTGTGATTCTTATGGTGGGGCAACTATTGTTGGGGGACCACTAGGCCCAGGAAGCAAGCTGTATTTTGACCCCCTCAGTGGATGATGAAAATTGGGAAGGTCCCTTTGCCAACGGGACCTGGGCTGTAAAGGGGCATTACTGGATTTGTGGCCAACATGCCTATCACAGGTTACCCCCAAACTGGTCAGGGATATGTTATGTGGGGTATATCAGACCACTGTTCTTTCTGCTACCACAAGTCCAGGGAAACCAGTTAGGAATCAAGGTATATGATGATCTAATTAGGGAAAAGCGGTTGATTGATGTGTCCCTGGCTGGGGGGAGCACCCAAAAGTGGGGTGATGATGAATGGCCACCTGAACGAATCATACAACACTATGGACCAGCCACTTGGAATCCTAATGAATTAATATCATCTGCCAGAGAACCCATTTATAATTTAAATCGGATAATTAGGTTACAAGCTGTCTTTGAAATAATAAGTAATCAGACAGCTACAGCCCTTGACCTTCTCGCTGACCAATCTACTCAGATGAGAAATGCAATATTTCAACACTGGATGGTATCAGACTATGTATTGGCAGAAGAAGGGGGCGCGTGTGGCAAATTAAATGACTCAAACTGCTGTTTGCAAATAGATGACAATGGAGAGGTGGTAAAACAAACAGCAAGAGGAATAAGAAAGTTGGCTCATTTTCTGGTCCAAACATGGAAAGGAGGAGAATGGGAAATGTTTTTGTGGTTACCCGGTGGACTGGGGGTTAAACTACTGCTTTTTTCCTCTTATGTGCTGTAGCAACTCTAATCTTTTTATCATGCGTGATCCCTTGCTTAGTACAACTTATTCAACATGTGATCAAAGGGATGTAGGTAATAGCCATGCCTAATGACCCAGAAATGGCTACAAAAGGACAGAAATTGATGACACTGCAAATAATTGCAAAACCAAAAAGAACACAAGAACAAGTAATTAAATCAATGATAGCTAAAGTTTGTAAAGACAATTATTAAAAATAAAAGAGGAGGGATTGAGAGGAATGTAGCATTTGTCTTTACAAACAGACTGATAGATACAGTTAGCACCTAAAGATAAAAGAAACAATGGGAGGGATTACACTGATTAATGAATGGGAAAAGAGATTTGCCTTTACAAACAAACTGTAGGTTTGCCAGTAAATGAAATTGGGAAACAGAAGATGAAAGAAGCAATGCATGGAAAACTATGAATTAATAAAAATTAAAAATTAAATGGAACTTTATACATTAGAGGGGAATCTTAGATGTTCCAGGAAGTCTGTGCCTCTCAAGTACCTCAGCCTATGGGGAAAGAGAGAGGGAAAAGTGACCGGGAAATTAGGATAAAAGGAGGCTGCATTCTCCAAAATTTGAGAGATCCCAGGGGAATGTCCCTGGCCTCTCCCTTTATTCGAATAAAGCAGAAAGGACTCCTCTGTCTCCTTTTTGGACATAAATCTCTGGTGTTTGTGGATTAATTTTCCTTACACGAGGCACTCCCAGGCATTCCCTATTATGATTGAATTTGTCCCAGCACAGTCCCAGCTGCTCCCAGTTCCTCTCAGGGTCACCAAAACTAAGATAAAAAAAAAAACAAAAGGACCATCAACCATTTTAAATTTAGAGAGCAAGGCACCTAGATAGTGGGGATCAGCCAGGAGGGTCCTCACAATCCAGAAGGGAGCCAGAGGCTGAGATTGTCACCGAGTCTCTCTCATATGACACTCTCCGTAACCTGCGAAAAGACATTGTGCGAGGGGCCGTGAGCCTTTTACAACCTGGTTACTTCGTGTCTGGGACCTTATGGGGAGAGGTGTACAACTGGATGGCACTGAGGCCAGGAATTTGGGATCCTTGTCCCAGGACTCAGGTGTGGACCAGACATTCAGATAGGAGCAAGGCCTCCTTTCCTTTGGGAACGGCTTCTAATGAGTGTGAGAGAGAAGTTTATCCACAAAGAGAGAATGCAGGAGCACCACCATAGAATGCGCTGGAAGACCATTGATGAAGGGATCCAGCAGCTGAGGAAGTGGCAGTATTAGAGGTACTCTTTGGGATGGATGGACAGCATGACAATGACCTGACAAGGTCAGGTGCACAGGGCAGATGTTGTGGGATCTGGCAACCTGGGCCATCTGAATTTACTACCTACATTGCACTGATTAAGGCTGATGACCACCGAGAGACAGTGGGTTCTGTTGCCAGCAAGCTCAGAAATTTTGAGAGTATGATTAATGGCCCAGTGCAGGCCAAGGTCTCTGTTGTGGCCAGGACCCCAACAGACCAAGAGGAGATGAAGGGGATGAGAGGGTTGGAAAGGAGAGGTGAGGGAGATTGCAAGGAGGAGATAAGGAAGATCAATGCAGCACCAGCATGCAGTCACAGGCCCCAAATCTCACACCCAACGCCTCCAGCTAGGGGACAGAGGATACCCCACGAACTGACCTGTGGTTCTTCCTGCGAGACCATGGGAAGACATGGAAAAATAGGATGGGAAGCCCAGTCCCTGGCAGCACGGGTGCGTCATCAGGAGGAAATGCCAACCGAGGAACCGTGCTAAAATGAAGGTAGCCTCGACCTCCCGCAACCAAGGTGCAGGGTACTACAGAAGGGAGGATGATCTGTCAGATCCCCTGGAAGAGACCTCCACTATGCATGCCTATAAGGAAACAATAACCAGGGCTAGAGGCCCTGCCTCTAGCCTCAGGGAGAGGCATGGGATGGCAGGATCTATTGGATGGTGTGGGTGCGATGGCCTGGCACATCAAAGCCAGAAACATAGAGTGTTAGTTGATACTGGTTCACAATGCACCCTGATACCATCAGAACATGTGGGGAAGGTACCTGTTTCCATTGTTGGGGTGACAGAGGGTGACACAGTCTGGTGGGCTTCTTTGTGCCTGAAACCCCTCAGATGGCCACAGGTGTGTGGTTCAGGCGTATGATTCAGGGATTTCTTTGAAGCCACGAAAAGATTGTGGGAGACAGTCGTCAAAGCTCAAGGTCTGTTTATTAATTGTTATCGATAAAGTTCTCTTCTGCGCGCAGAGCTCTTGTCACCATCGAGAAAGCAGGGACGAGGTCTGCTCTTCAAGGGCTGGTCTAATCTTTTGTATACTAACTCAGTACACTATGTTATAGTTAATTCCCAATAATACAGATTTTTATTGCTATGTCTAATTTCCCCCCAACCAATCTGTAATTCCCAGTATCCTCTCCAAAATGGAGAATATGAAGAAGAAGAAGAAGAAAAAATTTAACACACCCCCTTCCCTCCATCTTGGCCACATGGCTGATAATATAAACAATCTTAAAAACTACTTTTTCTACATGATAATACTTAATTTACACCCCAGTTTCTTTAGAAGCCTGCATCTCTTCACTGGGTGGAGGCAAACGTTGCCAGGGAACGAATCAACCCTCAAAACCCCTGGCCTCACCTGGGGCTAAAAAGGCTGAACAGGGGGTTCTTGTCCCCAAAGGGCAGAGGTAATAACCTGGACCCCCACAAGAGGATCACAGAATTTACTTTGCTGGAAGCTGAATTAGCCTGACAGGAAAGGGGTGGCAGAAACATCCAATTGTAACTGGCCCAGGGGCACCACGCATTCTAGGCATAGACTTCCTCAGGAATGGCTACAACAAAGATCAAAGGGACTCAGGTGGGCTTTTGGAATACTGCTGTAGCGGCAGAGAGTATTAAGCAGTTGAACACCTTGCCTGGACTGTCAGAAAATCCATCTGCAGTGGGACTCCTGAAAGTGACAGAGCAACAGGTACCAATTGCCACCTGACAGTGCACGCGGCAGTACCGGACAAATCGAGATGCTGTGATCCCCATCCACAAGATGATCCGTGAGCTGGAGAGCCAAGGGTGGTGAGCAAAACCCACTCACCCTTCAACAGCCCCATCTGGCCTGTGCAAGTCTGAGGGGAATGGAGTTGACTGTGGACTATCGTGCCTTGAATGAAGTGACTCCACCGCTGAGTGCAGCCGTGCCGGACATGCTGGAACTGCAGTACGAGCTGGAGTCAAGGCAGCGAAGTGGTATGCTACCATTGACATTGCCAATGCATTTTCTCCATTCCTTTGGCAGCAGAGTGCAGGCCTCAGTT
>JAREIS010002338.1:0-12992 GCA_030060385.1 Muscicapa striata striata | reverse complement strand
ATTTCAGAAATGTATTCAGAGAGAATACATTTTTAAAAAAAAAAACCCGGGGTTTTTTTCCTTTTTTATTTTGTTTTCCTATTTATCCTCACGCATGGAGGTCCCTGAGAATTTGCTCAGAGGCCGCAGCTCTCGTTCAGAATCAGACAAGGTCTTAATTTCCAAACACCTGAACAAGACAAACCCCTGGGAATAATTTCATTTTAAGTCTCCCAGGACTCAGAGCAAATCTGAGCTTCTTCCACTCCAGCCTCTCCCTGCAGCTTTCAGCTCCTTGGCACCAACTCCCACCTGCTTTTCTTGGAGAAGGAGCTGCCTGAGACACAGAGGGATGTTCATTCATTGTCAGCAAACAAAGCAAAGGCAGGCACAGCTCCATAAAAAACAGAAGTCCAGCCCAAGGAGTGCTGGGCAACGGAGCCCCATCCAGGGGCGTGCCCTGGGCTCAGGACTGGGGCCAGGGCAGTTCAATCTCTCTTCATCTGATGACGAGGCCATCAAGGACACCCTCAGTCAGTGTCCAGGTGAGCCCAAGCTGGCTGGGAGTGTGGCTGTGCTGCAGGGCAGGAAGCTGTGCAGAGGGATCTGCACAGGCTGGAGCCATGGGCCCAGGACAATTGGATGAGGTTCACCAAGGCCAAGGGCCGGCTCCTGCCCTGGGCTCACACCCACCCCAAATCCCTGGCCGTGCCCTGCCCCTGATCCCCACAGCCTGTCCTGTTTCCTTCATCCCAGCATGTCCAGGCACTTTCTGGCACAAGGGAGCTCTGCTGTGGGAATGGAGGGAGGTGCAAGTGCCACCACTGCAGTGGGCACCACCACTCATTAGGTTTGTGTCCTTTGGGGGTCAGGAACTGCTGTGACTCAGAGGCACAGAAAATGTCTCTTCATTGCAAACATAAAAATAACAGAAATGTAAACATGATGCAATTTTAAAAACATGCAAAACTCCTCCCTCAGCAATGTGAGATGTCCCAGCAGCATCTGATATATCCACCAGTCACAAGGGATTTGTATACAGAACCAAATTTTGATGAAGATTCTTCTGTTACCCGCACAAATGCAATTAAGGTGTTTTACAAGGATTCCCTGATTGGAGTGTGCTTAAAGCAGCTTGAAAAATGCCCAATTTGCAAAATTCTCAGTGATGGATGGAGAAGGGGGGAATTGTGTGGTATTTTTGTTGAGAAAATGTTGCAACCAGCCTGACTCATTTTGTCTCCTCTAGTCCAGGCTGGGATGAGGAGACCCTCAGCCTTCCCTGCTCTGAGCTGGACAAGCCCAGCTCCCTCAGCCTATCCTCACAGCCAAAGGGCTCCAGACCAACCTTGTAGGCCCTTCCCTCACCTTGCTCCAGGTTCCAGACATCTTTCCTGCCCTGGGGAACCCAAACCAGGCCTAAGTGTCTTGGATGATCCACATTCTTGATGTCCTGGTCACACAGCCCAGACCCCTTGTCCCCGTGTCAGGCTCTGGGGGTTGATTTGTGGAACATCCTTGGGAGAGGCTGTGGCTCCAGGTGGAGCAGGGGGATAGAGAGGGACAGGGGAATCTGCTGGGCAAGAACAGCTCTGGACTTCTCTGGGGAAACTGTGAGGGGGGGTTGGGGCAGAGTGACCAACCCAGTGACCTCTCACAGCCCCTGTTATTTCATGCAGTCCCATGATGTCACAGCCAGCTCTGTGATGTCATAGAGACAGCCTATGATGTTTTAGTTGCTTGATGACCTCACATAACCTACTCTGTGATGTCATTGCCCACTCTGTGACCTCATGTTACCAGATGATAAATTACCCACCCCAGGTGAGCTGACACAGTGCTTGTTCTCCAAATCCCCTGGCCTCTGGAAACCACAAAATGCCCGTTTTGTAAGAAGGGGAGCTGGAATTCACCAGCCTCAGTGTCCTGCCAGCTCAGCCAGGCCCACTGGAACATTGGGGTCCATCACCACCAGGGACCACCAGAGAGACCCCCAGGACAGAAGAATGCATGGGTGAAGATGAGGGGAAAATACAATAATGATTATGGGGAAATGATTTTCATATGTATGTTTAGGTGGGACAGTCAATGACTATGTATGCAAAATACAGAAAATAAACAGAAACTTTTCTGTACTCAGCATGCATGGCTTTGGGAGGAGCTGTCCCCCTGTGCATGCAGCCCAATAAAGAATGCTGCTTTTTAAGGCTACATTGGTGTTCAGGAGTTTTTTCTGTTACCAAATTTTTGGTAATATTCTCACTGCCAAGGAAAGCTCTGTCTCCTGTTCTTCACAAACAGAGAGGGTTTGGTGGAAGATGTGGTGATCAGAGGCTGCCTGGGGTACAGTGGCCATGAAATAATTGAGTTTTCAATATTCTGTGAAAGAAGGAGGGGCAGTAACAAAACTTCTACACTGCAATTATGGAGAGCAGACTTTGGCCTGTTCAGGATGCAGATTTGGAGAGTACAAATTCAGGTACTGATTTTTTTATGGGAACAAGACCTTAAAACCAGAGGTATCCAGGAAAGATGGAGACACCTCAAGAAAGTAATCTTAAGGGGGAAGGAGCAGCCTGTGCCATTCTGCAAAAAGATGAGCCAGTGAAGAAAATGACTGGCCTGGCTGGGCAAGGAGATTTTGTGGAAACTCAGAGAAAAAAGATCAAGGAAGTCAGGAAGTGTTTAAGGATGTTGTTAAGTCATGCAGAAAGAAAATTAGAGAGGTGAAAGCTCCATTATAACTTAACCAGAACACTTCTGTGATAATTTCTTTTATTAAAAAAAAAATTTATAAATAAACTAAATGAAGAATAAGGGGAATGTCTACTCTTTATTGGATGGAGTGGGAAATATAGTAACTAAAAAAGAGGGAAAGGCTGAAGTATTTAACACCTTGTTTGTCTCAATTTTCAACATTAAGAAAAGTTTTCCTCAGGACAAGTATTCTCCTGAGCTGGTAGATGTGGACAGGGAGCAGGACAGACCCCGTGTAATCCAGGAGGAAGCAGCTGGGGACCTGCTGAGACACTCAGATGCTCACAGGTGTCTCTGGGACCAGAGGAGATCCATCCTAGGGGGATGAGGGAGCTGCTGGATGAGCTCTCCAAGCTGCTCTCCATCATTTACCATCAGTCCTGGCTCACCAGGGAGGTCCCAGAGGACAGGAGGTGCCAATGTGAGCCCATCCCCAAGAAGGGCTGGAAGGAAGATCTGGGGAACTCCAGGCCTGTCAGCCTGACCTGGGTGCCCAGCAAGGTGATGGAACAGATCACCTTGAGTGCCATCACAGGGGACCTGCAGGATGGGTGAGGGATCAGAGCCAGCCAGTGTGGATTTAGGTGGGGCAGGTCATGCCTGATCTCCTTGTATGACCAGGTGACCTGCCTGGTGCATGTGGGAAAGGATGTTGTGTGTCTGGACTTCAGCAAAGCCTTTGACACCGTGAGACACAGCATTCCCTGGAAAAGCTGCATCCCACTGCTTGGACAGTTTAGTTTTTGCTGGGTTAAGAACTGGCTGGATGCTGGGCCTAGAGACTGGTGGGCATGGTGCTGCATCCAGTGTCTGTCCAGTCACCAGTGGTGTCCCGAAGGCATCAGTGTTTGGCCCAGTCCTATTTAGCATCATTGCTGCTGATCTAGAGGAGGAGGCTGAGCCCTCATCAGCAGATTTGCACATGACACCAAGCTGGGTGTGAGTGTGGATCTGCTGGAGGACATGAAGGGGCTGGAGTGTGTCCAGAGAAGGGCAACAAGGCTGGTGAGGGCTCTGGAACAGAAGTGTTATGAGGACTGGCTGAGGGAGCTGGGGATGTTTATCCTGGAGAAGAGGAGGCTCAGGGGAGACCTCATCACTCTCTACAAGTCCCTGACAGGAGGGTGCAGCCAGGTGGGAGTCGGGCTCTTTTCCCAGGGAACAGTGACAAGAAGACACAGCCTTAAACTGCATCAGGGGATGTTTAGGCTGGACATTGGGAAGCAGTTATTCATAGAAGGGGTGACTGGGCATTGGAATGGGCTGCCCAGGGAGGTGGTGAAGTCACCATCCTTGGAAGTCTTTAAGGACAGACTGGATGAGGCACTGAGTGCCATGGTCTGGGTGACAAGGCACTGTTTGGTCTCAAGTTGGACTCGATGATTTCAAGGTCCTTTCCAACCTTGTTGATTCTGTGATGACTGTGACAGTGCAGGGCCCCAGGGAAGCAAGGTCCCATTGTGACACTGTGGGGCTCAATGGAACCAAGGTCCATTGGTGACTCTGGATCCTCGTGGGACCACAGTGGCCACAGTGACACAGTCACTGTCCTCATTGGACACTCAGCAGAGCAAACTGACTGACCACCCAACTGCTCGTACCCCAACTGACCACACCCACTGACCACACCCACTGACCACACCCACTGACTACACCAATCTACCTCCCCCTCATTAACCACACATTCACTGACCACCCCAATGACCACCTCCACTGATTGCACCCACTGACCACACGTCACTGACCACGTGTTGCTGTACGAAGGGTTACGGAGTGGCGAAGGAAACAGCAACAAGGCACTCTCTTACTTGGTGCAAGAAAAAGCGCAGTTTATTGAAGGAAGCCACTGCTTTTTATAATACAGTTCGTGCAAAACAAAACACAGACAATTCATTGGGCAGAGAAAGAGACACCTCTTGTCCCAGGCTTTCTCACAGATTCAGCAGGTGTTTATCTATTGTTATGATTCTTTCTCTTATGTTTACAGTAGAGACAAAGGCCCTAGCCTGGGAAAGGTCCCAACTAGGCCTGAGGAAGTTTCATGGCCTGAGAAAGACTAAGGCCCTGTGAGAAAGGCCTGGCTGAAATCTGCCTAGGCCTGCAGCAGTGTCCACAACCACACCTACTAACCACACCACCTGGCCCCTCTACTGATCCTCCCACTGACCACACCCAATGGCCACCCAACTGAACACACCCTATTGACTAAAACTACTGTCCATACCCCAGTGACCACCCAACTGGCCCCTCCACTGATCTGCCCACTGATCTCACCCACTTATCACGCCCAATGACAACCCAACTGACCACACCCCCATTGACCAAAACTACTCTCCATACCCCAGTGACCACCCAACTGACCATGCCCACTCACCACACCCACTGACCACACCTCTGCGACTTTCCAGCTGACCACACCCCTTGCCCACACTCATGGACCACACACTGATAACCACCTCCATTGACCACACCCACTGACCACACCCAGTGACCACACACCACTTACAACAGCCACTGACCAAAACTCACTGACAACCCGATGACCCAACCAACTGACCACCACCTCTACACCCCACTGACCACAACCACAGACCACCCAACACACCACACCCACTGACACACCCACTGCCCACACCCAGACCTCCCCACTGACCACACCCACTGACCACACCTCACTGTCCACACCCACTGCCCAGACACCAATGCCCTGACCATGCCCACTGACGACTCAACTGACCACACTGCCAATGATCAAAACTGACCACAAATTACTGACCATCCACCTAATGGAACCAAGGGGCCATTGTGAAACTGTGCAAGGGGCATAATGGAGTCAAGGACACCACTGATACTGAAACACACAGGACAGAAACTTTTAACGCAGCTTTTTGAATATTTGAAAGCAATTATTCTTCATAGTGGTCACTTGGGTGATCCTTCCTCCATTTGAGTGCACTGAGCATTGAATGAACAGTTTTTATCAGGCTCACTGATTATGTGATTTGTTAGTTATCCCCACTTCCTTTGACTTTATTTGACATAGTTGCAACCCTTATCACAAATCCTTGTATGGTTCTTTGTGGTTTGTCTTAAACATCCAGTGTCCTTTTTAGCAGGCTGTTCTTTGACCTCCACTTCTGAGTAAGGGCTATATTATTGTTTTGCATAACTTCTACTTTGTCAGCCTTGCAGAGCAGAGCTGGCATCCTGCTTGCATTTTGTGTGACTTCTATTTGCTGGAGTAACATCCTTTATCCATTTCTCCAAGGCTGTGCTGTTCTGTCCTACTGTCCTTGTCACAGTGCTCGCCCCACATGAGGTGTGTCTGCAAACCCCTCAGCCTATGGGCTTGGGGTGGGCAAATGTTCTCAAGGGAACAGGGATGGGACAGCTGGGCTGGACTGACCCAAGGGATGTTCCATTCCATGTCACACCATGAGCAGAAATAAGCTGAGAAAAGTGGAGGGGCAAGGGGGGGTAGGGGATTGATTTCTTTATTGAAGACATTTTTCTTTCAGAACAGCATAAAGAATCCTCACCTGCCACAAGATGGTTTAACATTTTCCACTGCTAGGAGATTTCTGGTGGATTTGCTTTACTTCTGTTTGTGGCCTTTGCTTATTGTGTTTGGTTTGTTTGTAGGGTTTTTGTGTTATTGTGGGTGGATTTTCTGCTTTGGGTTTTTTTTTTTTTTTTGTTGGGTTTGAGTTTTTATTTTTTGTTGGGTTTTTCCCTTTTGAACTGCCTTTCTTCTGATGCACAAGTCTTTTCTGCCTTTTCTTCCTTGTGGATTGCTTGGCATCTGATTTGGGCAAGACGAATTTACCCAACTCAGTCATCTTGCCCAATTACATTTTCCAGTCACCATTAACTAGATGAGTTCGGTCACAGACTCCGTGCAATTTGGCAGCATCCACAAAGGAATTGAAAGTGCATTTCATGCCACTGTAGAAATAACAAAAATGTTCCACACTGGTGGTCAAGGGCTGGTCACTGAGGGATGTCACCAGGGAGTGGCTGCCAGGAGGACTCTGTGCCATGGATAACATTTGACCTTCATTGTTCAGCCAAATTTCCACCCACCCCATGTTCCACTCCTGCAGCCCAGCTCTCTCCAATCTGGCTCTGAGGAGAGCACAGCAGACCATGTCACAGGCCTGGCTAAAGTCTGGGCACACAACATCCCCTTCTTTTCCCTCCATGGGGGTTCTGCAATCCCCAGAGCAAACATGGCCTGCTGGCCTGGTCACTTGGTGTCCCTCCATGCAGGGACAAACAACCTCCTGCAGGCGGGGCAGAGGCCAGTGCTGGGTATGGTGGTTGCAGGGGCTGGTGTGGGACAATTGCCCTGGGGCACCTTCCCAGGCTGTCCCCAGAACAAAGACACAGCCCAGGCCCTGCTCTGCTGCTCCCTCAGGTCCATGCCAGGAGCTCTGGCTGTGCCAGGACACTGCTGCGTGCCCCCTGCACACTGCCCCTCTGCCCCAGGCACTGGGCTTTGCTTTGCCAGGGCATTCCTGGAGCACATTCCTGACAGCAGCTCTGGAGGAGAGCAAAGCCTTCCTGCCCTGCCCTCAGGAGATGCCCTTTGCTGATGGAGCTGCTGTGCTGGAGCCCAGCTGTGTCCCAGCAGTGCCCATGGCCTGTCCCTGCCTGTGCTCACAGCACGGACATGCAGCAGGACAGTGACCAAGCTGCCAGAGCACTGCAGCCTTACAGCCACAGAAGGGCTGGGAAGGAGAGGGTCGATTTGGGAAGAGCAGATGTGGGGAGAGCCAGGGCCATTGTCCCTGGCTGTGCTGCTGTGCTGGGAGTCTCTTTCCTCCACCTCTGCTCACAGGCACTGCCCCTGCAGAGACAGAGAAGGGCTGAGGAAGGATACTGGAAACACAAGACAGAGCAGTCACTTGTTTTTAATTAAATGCACAAGGAACAGACTTCTTGCAAGTCTTTGTGTTTCAAAAGAAAGGGAGATATTAATGTAGAAATTTGAAGAGTAATACTAAAGTATTTTGTAAGAAACATTTCAACAATAGAAAAAGGTACCATAGAAAAAGAAAGACAAATAGGGGGGGAAAATGACTGAGATTTTAGAGAGTTACATTCTGAAAGTTCTGCAGCAGAAAACATGTTAATGCTCCTGAAAATATACAATCATTAATTTTCTCAAGGCACCCTTGATCTCCTGGTTCCTCAGGCTGTAGATGAGAGGGTTCGGGGCTGGAGGCACCACTGAGTACAGAACTGTGACTGAGACGTCCAGGGATGGGGAGGAGATGGAGGGAGGCTTCAAGTAGGCAAATGCAGCAGTGCTGATATAAAGGGAGACCACAACCAGGTGAGGGAGGCAGGTGGAAAAGGCTTTGTGCCGTCCCTGCTCAGAGGGGATCCTCAGCACAGCCCTGATGATCTGCACATAGGAGAAAACCATGAACACAAAACAGCCAAGTGCTAAACAGACACTAACAGCAAGAAGCCCAAGTTCCCTGAGATAGGATTTAGAGCATGAGAGTTTCAGGATGTGTGGGATTTCACAGAAGAACTGGCCCAGGGCATTTCCATGGCACAGAGGCAGAGAAAATGTATTGGCTGTGTGCAGCAGTGAATAGAGAAAGCCACTGGCCCAGGCAGCTGCTGCCATGTGGGCACAAGCTCTGCTGCCCAGGAGGGTCCCGTAGTGCAGGGGTTTGCAGATGGACACGTAGCGGTCATAGCACATGATGCTCAGGAGGAATAACTCTGCTGAGATGAAGAATAGAAAGAAAAAGAGCTGTGCAGCACATCCTGAGTAGGAGATTGTCCTGGTGTCCCAGAGGGAATTGTGCATGGCTTTGGGGACAGTGGTGCAGATGCAGCCCAGGTCAGTGAGGGCCAGGTTGAGCAGGAAGAAGAACATGGGGGTGTGCAGGTGGTGGCTGCAGGCTACGGCGCTGATGATGAGGCCGTTGGCCAGGAGGGCAGCCAGGGAGATGCCCAGGAAGAGGCAGAAGTGCAGGAGCTGCAGCTGCCGCGTGTGTGCCAATGGCAGCAGGAGGAAGTGGCTGATGGAGCTGCTGTTGGACATTTCTTCATTCTGACCATGGAGTCCTGTTGAAGGCAGAGACCATGACAAGTCGGGGAGACTTTCCTCAGCAAGGTCCAAACCCTTTCTCCCTGCCTTGTCCATGCTGCTTTGTATCCCCCAATTTTCCTTTTTTCAGAGCCCTTCCTTGAGCCTGCAGCTCGGCTGAGATCTGGCCCCGTTGCTGTGACAAGCTGGGGCTCTGCCCATAGACACCAAGGAATCAGCTCTGCTCTGCAGCAGTGGAGTCATGGGAACAGGGAGAGGGGCCAGTCCTGGAGCACCTGGGCAAGGCAAGGAGAGAGAGCCAACCCTGAGGAAAAGCCTTTCCCTGGCCAGCCCTGCGCAAGCCCCTCCCAGGCAGCACCAGGGCAGGACAGTGGCCCTCAGGCCCTTGTCAGCAGGGAATGGCACATGGCAGAGAGATGCCCTTCATGTCTGGTGCTGCTCTGACAGCCCAGGAGGGCAGTGAGGGCCCCGAGCCCTGGGCTGAGGGCTGTGCTGGCTGGGAGGGGACACCAGAGCTGTGCTGCTCAGGGCAGTGTCTGCCCTGCAGGGCAGGGCTGGCAGGTGCCACATCTGCCCTGCAGCAGGGCTTCCCTCAGCACTGCCTCCCTCCCTCCCTGCCAGAAAACTCAGTGTCATAGTTTAGGAGCCTCAGTCCCTGCTCTACCCTGCACAGCTGACTTTCCATTGCCACCAAGCTGAGTCTGGGGAAAGTGATAGCACAGATTCAGGAATGCAGAGACTGAAGCAGGAAACCCCTGCCTGGAATGAGCTCATGAAAATTCCACTCAAAGATGACCTGTGCATGAGCTGGAGCTCTTAGCAGCCCTGGCCCACACAGCACCCTCTGCACACAGCAGGAACTGCCCTGGCAGGAGTCACTCCCTGCACCCACAGCTCCTCTCTACCTTCCATGGGGAGCTGCCAGGAAGGCGGAGAGCTGCCCCTGGCAAGTGGCACATTCCCTGGGCTGGCCAAGAGCCCTGAGGGCTGCAGGAGCTGCTCTGCAGGACAGCCCTGGGCAGCCCTGCCTGCAGCCCCAGCTTCACCCCCTGCAGCTGTCCCTGGCAGCAGGAGCAGTCCTGCCCTGTCCCTCTGACGGTGCCCAGGGCAGCCCTGCTCTGCAGCACATCCTCCTCCTGCTCCTGTGCCTCAGAGAGACTGGGCGAGTCCTCCTGACACATCCCCCAGGCTGTGGGCTGTGCTGGCTCCAGGAGATCCCTCCAGGAGCACAGGGGACATTGCCCTGCACCCACAGACTCACCATGCCCAGGGCTGTGAAGATGTTTCCTCAAGTGAAGTCTCAGCTCAATGTCTTCCCAGTCCTGATTGCCTTTAGCCTGTCTGTGCCTGGCTCCTGTCCCCTCAGTGCCTGCAGGCAGTGCCCTCATCCCTGGAGAGGAGCTGCTCCTCAGTAAAAATGTCTTTTTGAAGGTTTTCTTGGTTTACCTTGGGAACTGCTTCTGTGCCAGGAGCCGAGCCCAGCTCAGCAGCAGAGACACAGCAGAAGGACTTTAATGACCCTCTCAGGGCTTTGGTGCTGTTTACATCAGATGCAGTCCCTGAGTGTTCAAAAAACTTCTCAAGAACTCAAAATTAAATTGAAACTCCAAAGCTTCTTGAAGTTTTAATGGGTTCCACTGAGAAAATGTTCCCAAGTTGCAGGGAGATCAGAACACTGTTGGCACTGATGAGAAGTGAGGACAAACAAGGGACAGGTGTCCCTCATGCTGAGCAAACCTGGATGTGTTTCAGGAATGCAAAGGGCCAAGGGCTGACCTCCAGCCCCTGGCAAGGCAGATTCTGTCCCTCCCTCATTGCTCAGGGCTCTTCCCAGGGCACTGGGCTCTGGGCATGTGCAATGCCAAGGGCAGGACCATGGGGCGGCCCCTGCCAGGCTGCTGAGCAGGGACAAGGAGGCAATGAGGCCCCAGCACAGCAAGGCTCACTTGTCCCCTGCTGGCCAAGGGCCCAGGGCCAGCAGCCATGGCCCAAGTGCTGCAGGAGTTGGCTCTGGCAGGGCCTTTCAGCTGCTGCCCATCCCTGTGCCCTCTGCAGCCCAGGCTGTCCTACGGTGTCCATGCCCTGCGCCTCTGTCCCTGCAGGCTGTCGTCATCCCCCGGCTGCCCCACCTGGCTGGCCCCTTCCTTTGCTGACAGCTCTGCGTCCTGCCTGCCTCTGCCTGGCCATTAGCAGGGACGATGGGAAGTGATGAAAACATCTTGGCTCAATATTGCAGTGATAGAGAAAACAAAGATTAAACATGAGAACTTGGTGTGGGTTTTATGGAAATGGGTAAATTCTAACACACATGTAGTGACTAAATATATGAAACACACTTGTAGAATCACGTGTCCACGAAAGGTTAGGAGTTATCCCACATTGGACCTGAGGCCTGAAAAAATGAAGCCCTCTTTAACATGAAATTAATGTTCAGGAGTCTTATTCTGATATTTCTGAGATTTGGTTACAGCAGAGCCTCACATAACCAAGGAGTCAACTGTGAAACTATGGAACCTCAAGGAGCAAATGGGCCTTTTGACATTGTGGGAGCTCATGGAACCAAAATCCATTTTGACGGAGTGGGGCCACATGGAACCTATGGTCCCTTGTGACACTGCAGATCCAAGGAGACCATTGTGGCACTGAGAAACATCAATGAACCAAAACTACATTTTGACAGAGAAAGGCCTCATGGAACCAAGGGGCTATTGTGACACTGTGGGGCCACATGGAGCCCATGGTCCATTGTTATACTACAGATCCAAGACACAGAGGAACCTCTTGCAACCATGGGTGCATTGTGACCCTGCAGGGCCTCACAGAACCATGGTGACCATTTAATACTACAGGATGTCGTGGAACAATGGGTTCATGGTGACACTGCAGAACTGTTGCTGAGAGTAGGAAAGCTCATGGAACCAGAAGCCCTTTGTGACCAAGGGGCCATTGTGACACTAAGGATCCTCATGGAACCACAGCCCATTGTTACACTGTGGGGACTCATGAAACCCAAGGTCCATTGTGGCATTGCAGGGCCTCATGGAACAATGGAGACTATTTTGAATCAGAATCACAGAACTTAAAAGGTTGGAAAACCCCTGTGAGATCAAGTCCAACCTATGACCTAACATCACCTCATCAACTAAACCATGGCTCTGAGTGCCATGTCCAGGCATTTTTAAAATGCCTCCAGGGAAGGTGTCTCCAGCACCTCCCTGGGCAGAAGATTCCAGTGCCCAATCACTCTTTCAGTGAAAGGGGCATTCTCACACCAAGGAGACCATTGTAAAATTATGGGGCATAATGGAGCCAAGGGTCCATTGTGACACAGCAGGGCCTCATGAAACCTTGGAGGCCATTTTGACAATTTAAGGCTTTGTCAAATCAAAGGGCCATTTTGGCTCTTCAGGGCCTTATGAAACCAAGGAAACCATAGTGACACTGTGGGGCTCAATGAAACCAAGGGGCCATTGTGACACTGAGGGGTCTCATGGAATCCATGGTCTGTTGTGGCACTGAAGGGCCTCATGGAATCACAGAGACTCTTGTGACACTTCATGGCCCCATGGAACCAAAGGTCCATTGTGACACTGCAGGGCCTCATGGAATCCTGGAGGTCATGATGACACTTTGAGGCCTCATTAAATCAAGGGGCTCTGTAGGGCCTTGTGGAACCAAGGAGACCCTTCTGCCATTGTGAGTCCCCATGGAACCAAGGGTCCATTGTGATACTGTGGTGTGGGAAATGCAGGCATGGAGAGTTCTCAGGGCCTTGTGCATACAGGATCAGAGACAGATGGGTACAAGTTTTGACCTAAGACCTTGGAGAAGGCTTGGGGTATTAGAGCATTAAAGTGAAACAGACATGAAGCAAGAATATAAGTTGGTAGTTTAAGTAAAAATGTATTTTAAGCAAACATATGTATTATGTAAGCAAAACAATATATTAAGTAGGATAGTAAAAAATTTTGAAGTTTAGCAATAGAAGCTGTTATAAAGTTAGTTAGAAGTTTATGATGCATCAATGTAAGTTTGTGAAGTGTTATATGATCGGTTGAAAAATGATGCATTTCTACAAGACCATGAGAAGTAAAGCAATTAATGATTGGTGTAAATGAGGCTAGTATTTGAGGAAGAATTTGATTGGCTAAAAAACTAAAATAAAGTGTTGTAACTAAGAATTAGG
>JAREIS010002337.1:0-15075 GCA_030060385.1 Muscicapa striata striata | reverse complement strand
CAGGCCATTCCTGGAAAAAACCACACCCTCCCAGTTTCTTAATACCAGTTTGGAGGTAGTGTTGGTCCTCAAAGTAGGCAGGTTCTAAGTGGTGGGATCTTTAATCTGGGAGAAATCCTGATCCATCGAATTTTAGCTGTCAGACCCAGTCTCAGGCCAATTACCTGGATAGAACATGCCATTTTCTCGGAAAAACACACCCTCCCAGTTCTTAAAGCAGTTTAGGAAGCATTGATCTCCAAAAGTAGCCAGGATTCTAAGGGTGGCATCTTTAGTCTGGGAGAAATCCTGATCCTTTCGAATTTTAACTGTCAGACACCCAGTCTCAGGCCAATTCCTGATAGAACATGGCCATTTTCCTCTGAAAAAAACCACACCCTCCGTTTCTTAATCAGTTTGAGGTAGTTGTCTCTCCAAAAGTAGCCAGGTTCTAAGTGGTGGCATTTTAGTCTGCGAGAAATCATCATTTGAATTTTAGCAGTCAAGCCCAGTCTCAGGCCAGTCCCTGGATAAGAACATGGCCATTTCCCTCTGAAAAACACACACCTCCAGTTTCTTTATACCATGTTGGAGGTAGTGTTGGCACCCCAAAGTAGCCAGGTTCTCAGTGGTGGCATCTTTAGTCTGGAGAAATCCTGATCCTTCGAATTTTAGTTTCAGACGACCAGTCTCAGGCCAATTGGCCCTGGATACGAACATTGGCCATTTTCCCTCTGAAAAAACCACACCCTCCCAGTTTCTTAATACCAGTTTGGAGGAAGACATTTTCTCAAAGAGCTAAGGTTCTAAGTGGTGGCGATCTTTAGTCTGGAGAAATCCTGATCCTTTCGAATTTAACTGTCAGACACCCAGTCTCAGGCCAAGGTCCCTGGATAAGAACATGGCCATTTTCCTCTGAAAAAACCACACCTCCCAGTTTCTTAATACCAGTTTGGAGGTAGTGTTGGTCTCTCCAATAGTAGCCAGGATTCTAAGTGGTGGATCTTTAATCTGGGAGAAATCCTGATCCTTGGAATTTTAGCTGTCAGCGCCCAGTCTCAGGCCAATTATCCTGGATATGAACACTGGCCATTTTCCTTGGAAAAAAACCCACCCTCCCAGTTTCTTAAAAGCAGTTTTAGGAAGACATTGTATCTCCAAAAGTAGCCAGGATTCTAGTGGTGGCATCTTTAGTCTGGGAGAAATCCTGATCTTGAATTTTAGTGTCAGACCCCAGTCTCAGGCCAATCCTGGATAGACTGGCCATTTCCTTAAAACACACCTCCGTTTCTTAATACCAGTTTGGAGAGTTTTATCTGCAAAGAGCTAGGTTCTAAGGGTGGCATCTTTAGTCTGGGAGAAATCCTGATCTTTCGAATTTACCTGTCAGACACCCAGTCTCAGGCCAATTGCCTGGATCGAACATGGCATTTTCCTCTGAAACCACACCCTCCCAGTTTCTTATACCAGTTTGGAGGTAGTGTTGGTCCTCCAAAGTAACCAGGTTCTATGTGGCATTTTAGTCTGAGAAACTTAGTTCGAATTTAGCATGTCAGAGCCCAGTCTCAGGACCATGCCCTGGATCAAAAGGCCATTTCTCTGAAAAACCACACCCCAGTTTCTAATATCCATTTGGAGGAGCTTTGGACTCTGCAACAGCCAGGGTTCTAGTGGTGGCGTCTTAGTCTGGAGAAATCCTGATTCCTTCGAATTTTTCAGACACCAGTCTCAGGCCAAGGGCCCTGGATATGAACATGGCATTTTCCTCTGAAAAAACCACACCCTCCCAGTTTCTTAATACCATTTAGGAGGAAGTAGTCTCTAAAAGTAGCCTAGGGTTCTAATGGTGGCATTCTTAGTCTGGGAGAAATCTTGATCCTTCAGAATTTTAGCTGTCAGACGCCAGTCTCAGGCCAATTATCCTGGATATGAACACTGGCCATTTCCTCGGAAAAAACACACCCTCCCAGTTTCTTAAAGCAGTTTTAGGAAGACATTGATCTCCAAAGTAGCCAGGATTCTAAGTGGTGGATCTTTAATCTGGGAAAATCCTGATCCTTCGAATTTTAGCTGTCAGAGCCCAGTCTCAGGCCAAGGTCCCTGGATAAGAACACATGCCTTTTCCTCTGAAAAAACCACACCCTCCCAGTTTCTTTATACATGTTGGAGGTAGTGTTGGTCACTCCAAAGTAGCCAGGGTTCTCAGGGTTCCCCATCATCAATCTGGTAGATATCCTGATCCCTTCGAATTTTAGATTTCAGACGACCAGTCCCAGCACTCCATGAACAGCCAGGGTTCTCAGTGGTGGCAGTATTAGTCTGGGAGAAATCCTGATTCCTTCGGAATTTGAGGTTTCAGACGACCAGTCTCAGGCCAAGGGCCCTGGATATGAACATTGGCAATTTTCCCTCTGTGTAAAACCACACCTCCCAGTTTCTTAATACCATTTAGGAGGAAGATACAGTCTCTTCAAAAGTAGCCAGGGTTCTAACTGGTGGCATCTTTAGTCTAGGAGAAATCCTGATCCTTCGGAATTTGAGCTGTCAGACTCCCAGTCTCAGGCCAAGGTCCCTGGAAAGGAACATTGGCCATTTTCCTCTGAAAAAAACCACACCCTCCCAGTTTCTTAATACCAGTTTGGAGGTAGTGTTGGTCTCTCCAAAAGTAACCAGGCTTCTAACTGCTGGCATTTTTAGTCTGCGAAAACATTACATTTGGAATTTTAGCATGCCAAAGCCCAGTCTCAGGACCATGCCCCTGCATGCAACGAGGGGCCTATTTCTCTGTGAAATAAAGATCACTTCACCACTTTTGTAATATCCATTTAGAGGAGGCTTTTGGCACTCCATGAACAGCCAGGGTTCTCAGTGGTGGCAACATTGGCCATTTTCCTCTGAAAAAAACCACACCCTCCCAGTTTCTTAATACCAGTTTGGAGGTAGTGTTGGTCTCTCCAATAGTAGCCAGGATTCTAAGTGGTGGGATCTTTAATCTGGGAGAAATCTTGATCCCTTCGGAATTTTAGCTGTCAGACGCCCAGTCTCAGGCCAATTATCCTGGATATGAACACTGGCCATTTTCCCTCGGAAAAAAAACACACCCTCCCAGTTTCTTAAAAGCAGTTTGTGTTCTAGGTTGAAGTTTATGTTATGACTAGCTCCTCTCCCTGCCCCGCCCACGGAGCTGCAGGCCCTGTCGCGGCCCCCTCCCGGGGCTTTTGCTTTTGCTCGGCTGTGGCGGCTGCTTAGCTGCTTACCCCCCGGCTTGCTTTGCTGCCCCCAGCTTGGCTGCTACCCCCCAGCTTGGCTGCTACCCCCCAGCTTGGCTTTGCTGCCCCTCTTTCCCCCTCCCTTTTCCCCCCCAAGATCGGAACCGGCTTCCAGAGGGAACACATCTGAACCTCAGAGAGTGCTGCTGGAAGCTTGCCAAAGAAGCTCTGCTGCCCTTCCCAGCGAAGATCTCCGAGTTCGTCTCGCTGCCTCGGTGAAATTCGTTTTGTTTTCCATCCGGGTCTGACTGGGAAGTGTTTTTTCTTGTGTTTTGTCAATAAACAAGTTTTTTCCACTTTCCCCCTGGAAAGAATCCTTTCTGAGTTCTTTAGGAGGTTTTTTTTCCTAATTTGTCCTAAACTGGGACAAATAATTTGGTGGCCCGTACGGGGAAGCGGGAAAAAAAGTGGAAAAAACTTTATTATAATAATAATATTCTGTTTTCGATGGCTGGTATCGGTATGATGTCTGTTGAATCTATGATGTCTTTGGTTGTGGGAGTCTGCCTGTATATATGGTCTATGGGTTTCTTTGAAGTACTGATACCATTGTGGTCGTTAGGTCTATTTGCTTATCCGGAAATAGCCCCGATGCTGTCTTTAATACGCAGTTTTTGTATTAAAGGGGCATTAACAAAAATACTCATTGGGCTAGGCTTGGTGGTGATGATATGCAGGAGGGTTATAAGAATGTTGGAATCAGCCACAGGAATGTATACCTCATGGTTGGTGCTGTTTATTAGAGGAGAGGCAGGCAAGGAGGATTTTCTGCCTCTGTTTCCCTTCCTCTCTTCTGAATTGGTTGCATCCTTAGTCGAAAACATTCAGATCTCCCTGAATATCAAAGAGACCATCTTTCTGGCAATTAATTTGGTGAGTTTCAGCTATACTGTCTTCAGTTTGTACAGAATAAGGGCTGAGATTTCTAAAGGGGCTGAGAAGACTCCTGATTTAGGAGTCAAGTTAAGCAGAAAGAACCCCGAATGGAATGGAAAATGGGAAGAAATGGGCCAGGTTTTAAAGGAACTTTCTGACCCCATAATCTGGGAATTTCCACCTGAACAGATTCAGGATCCCATTAAAGTGGCAAAGTATTTAAAAAAGAAGTGTCAGGCTAGCCCTAAAGAGAGAAGGGTTATTACAGTAAGCTGGGCCCTGGCACATGCCTATCGTACTTTGCTAGACAGTATAGAGCGAGACACAGAGGAAAGGAACCAGGGAGATAAATTACCTACCATCCCAGCCACTCAAGTTGATACCACCCCCCTAGGACTAAAGCCAGCAGCTAAACTGGATAATACACCTCAACCAATGGCTGTTGCTGCTAGCAAGAGGGGTGGGAAGTGCACTAAGAAGACTGATAGGCCAGTGGATGATGATGATGACGATGCTGGAGAGGGACCCTCAACACCTCCTGATATAAAATCAGGAGCCAAAACAACCGGTATGAGAACAGAGACCAACAATGAGTCCCTTTCCATAAAGGATCTTCGTGGGTTGAGAAAGGACTACACCCGGCGACCTGACGAATCTATAATTAGCTGGCTAGTTCGCCTCTGGGATGCGGCAGGAGAGGCTACAGTACTGGATGGCACCGAAGCGAGGCATTTGGGGTCTCTGTCCCATGACCCGGTCATCGACCAAGGTGTGATGAGGGAAGCTAACCCTCAGAGCCTCTGGGCCCGGGTCCTGGATGGTGTGGCACAAAGATATCTGTGTGCGGACGATTTATACATGCAGCAGACCCGATGGAGAACCATTGAGCAGGGGGTCCAACGTCTAAGAGAGATGGCAGTAGCAGAAATGATTTTTTCGGACGACATAACAACTAGAAACCCAGACCTGGTACCATGCACACCGGTCATGTGGAGGAAACTTGTGCGGCTCGGGCCATCTGAGTACGCTTCTACTTTAGCAATAATGAAGCGGGAGGAAATGTATGAGACCGTGCTCGACATGGCAAAGAAGCTCCGGGCATATGCCGATGCTGTACATGGCCCAACCCATGCTAGAATTGCAGCCGTGGAAACTCGTTTACAGAATTTGGAGGATAAGATCAAGGAAAATCATAAGAAGCTCAGAGAAGAGATTAAGGAGGACCTCCTCCAAATCTCAGCTGTGCAAATTAGGCGTCCCAGCACCCCACGCAGACGTTTCTCTGAGGGTGAGAGGAGGTATACTCCACGTGCTGAATTGTGGTTCTTCCTACGTGATTGCGGAGAGAATATGAAGCGTTGGGACGGAAAACCTACGGCTGCTCTGGCACAACGAGTGCGGGATTTGAAAGAAGGCAAGACCCAAAGAGAAGGTTCAACCAGAAAGAGAGCAGCCCCAGTCGCTCGGAGCCACAATGCCAAGTACGAGGAGGATGATGACATGTCTGATCCGCTGGAAGGAACTTCTAAGACCTATGCCCCCGTAAAAAAGGATAAACAGGCTTAGAGAGGCCCTGCCTCTAGCCAGGGTGAGGCCAGGGAGAATCGTGTATTCTGGACTGTGTGGATTCGGTGGCCTGGCACATCGAAACCACAGAAGTATAAAGCCTTGGTTGACACCGGTGCACAATGCACCATATTCCCATCAGGATACGTGGGGGCAGAATCTGTCTCTATTGCTGGTGTTACAGGTGGATCACAGGACTTTACCTTGGTTGAAGCTGAAGTGAGTTTAACAGGAAAAGAGTGGAAAAGATACCAAATTGTGACTGGCCCAGAGGCCCCGTGTATCTTAGGAATAGATTTCCTTCGAAGCGGGTATTTTAAGGACCCAAAGGGATTCAAATGGGCATTTGGGATAGCAGCTGTGATAGCAGAAAGAATCCGGCAGTTGAACACCCTGCCTGGATTATGTGAGAATCCAATTGCCGTGGGACTCCTGAGGGTAGAGGAGCAAAGGGTACCGATTGCCACCTCAGTAGTACATCGCCGGCAATACAGAACAACTTGAGATGCTGTGGTTCCCATCTATAAGATGATTCGAGAGCTAGAGACCCAAGGGGTGGTCAGTAAAACCCACTCACCCTTCAATAGCCCCATCTGGCCTGTGCGCAAGTCTGATGGAGAATGGAGACGAACTGTGGACTACCGGGCATTGAATGAAGTGACCCCACCGTTGAGCGCTGCCGTGCCGGACATGCTGGAGTTGCAGTATGAGTTGGAGTCCAAGGCAGCAAAGTGGTACGCCACTATCGACATCGCCAATGCCTTTTTCTCCATTCCTCTAGCAGCAGATTGCAGGCCTCAGTTTGCCTTTACATGGAGGGGTGTGCAATATACTTGGAATCGACTGCCCCAGGGGTGGAAGCACAGTCCTACCATCTGTCATGGACTGATCCAAATGACACTAGAAAAAGGTGAAGCTCCAGAACATTTACAGTATATTGATGACATCATTGTATGGGGAAACACTGCAGCGGAGGTGTTTGAGAAAGGAGAGAAAATTATTCAAATCCTCCTGAAAGCCGGCTTCGCTATCAAGAAGAATAAAGTTAAGGGACCTGCTCAGAATATTCAGTTCTTAGGAGTGAAGTGGGAAGATGGACGGCGCCAGATTCCTACTGATGTCATCAACAAGATCACAGCTATGTCCCCACCAACCAACAAGAAGGAGACACAAGCTTTCTTAGGTGCCATAGGTTTCTGGAGGATGCATATTCCTGAGTACAGTCAGATTGTGAGTCCTCTTTACCTGGTTACCCGAAAAAAGAACAACTTCCACTGGGGCCCTGAACAGCAACAAGCTTTTGCCCAGATTAAGCAGGAAATCGCTCATGCCGTGGCCCTTGGCCCAGTTAGAACAGAACCAGATGTGAAGAACGTGCTATACTCTGCAGCTGGAAACCATGGTTTGTCTTGGAGTCTGTGGCAGAAGGTGCCTGGTGAGACCCGAGGCCGACCACTGGGATTTTGGAGTCGGAGCTACAGAGGGTCTGAAGCTAACTACACTCCAACGGAGAAGGAAATCTTGGCCGCCTATGAAGGAGTCCAAGCCGCTTCAGAGGTGGTTGGTACAGAAGTACAGCTCTTCCTGGCACCCCGACTGCCGGTGTTGGGGTGGATGTTTAGAGGAAAGATTACCTCCACTCACCATGCTACCAGTGCTACATGGAGCAAATGGATTGCTCTCATTACACAGCGTGCCCGAATTGGAAAACTGAATCGTCCTGGAATTTTAGAAATAATTACTAACTGGCCAGAAGGTGAAAGTTTTAGTGTGACAGACGAGGAACAAGAACCAGTGACCCGGGCTGAAGAAGCCCCGCCCTACAACCAGCTGCCAGCAGAGGAAACACGCTATGCTCTGTTCACCGACGGTTCCTGTCGCGTCGTAGGGACGAATCGGAGATGGAAAGCAGCCATATGGAGCCCCACACGACGGGTTGCAGAGGCTACAGAAGGAGAAGGGGGATCTAGTCAATTCGCTGAACTCAAAGCCGTCCAACTGGCCTTAAATATTGCTGAAAGAGAAAGGTGGCCCAAGCTCTATTTATACACTGATTCCTGGATGGTAGCTAATGCTCTGTGGGGATGGATGAAGAGATGGAAAGAAGCGAACTGGCAGCGTAGAGGAAGACCAATCTGGGCTGCTGAAGAGTGGAAAGACATCGCTACTCGGTTAGAAAAACTACCTGTGAGGGTTCGCCATGTGGATGCCCATATCCCTAGAAACAAAGCTAATGAGGAGCAGCAAAATAATCAGCAAGTAGATCAGGCTGCAAAGATAGCGGGGTTGGAAATAGATTTGGATTGGGAACATAAGGGAGAGCTGTTCCTGGCTCGATGGGCCCATGATGCCTCAGGTCATCAGGGTAGGGATGCCACTTATAAATGGGCACGAGACCGAGGGGTGGATCTTACCATGGACAGTATCTCTCAGGTTATCCATGACTGTGACACGTGTGCTGCCATCAAGCAAGCCAAGCGGGTGAAGCCCCTCTGGTATGGTGGGCGGTGGTCCAAATACAAGTACGGGGAGGCCTGGCAGATTGACTACATCACACTGCCTCAGACCCGCCAAGGCAAGCGCTACGTACTGACCATGGTAGAAGCCACCACCGGCTGGTTGGAGACCTACCCTGTGTCCCATGCTACTGCCCGCAACACTATCTTGGGCCTGGAAAAGCAGGTTCTTTGGAGGCATGGTACCCCTGAGAGGATTGAGTCAGACAATGCGACTCATTTTAAGAACAACCTTGTTAACACCTGGGCTAGGGAACATGGTATTGAGTGGTGTCCTGGTTTTAGGACAGGGTTCTGCCAAAAAACGGCAGAAGTTTCCCTTTGAAATAGAGAAATCAATGTCACCCCCCTCCGAGTGTTATAATTGTTTCAAATCAAGGACTCAAGGCGGAGATAAGGAGGTAAAAGTAACAGCTCTTTACTACTCTAACTCACAGCACAAGTAGAAAACAACAGTAATTATTAAAATTACCGACGAAAAACAGAAGAAAAAAGTCAGTTGTAGTCCTTTCTTAGACGCGGACACACTCGGTCTGTGTCCGTTCCTGGGGGTGTAACTGTAGCAGGGCCGGCACAGCTGCAGGCGCAGGCGGGAGCCAGGGAGGTGGAGTGGAACAGCTGCGGCCGGGCTGGCTCAGGTGGGAGCTCTTCGCTCCGATCCTGTGTCCAGATGACCAGTTATATTCCCAGAGGTAGGAAGTATTTGGTCTTTGGTGGTCAGCAGCGCCTCCGAGGTAGCAGGGCAGATGCTGGGCAGCTGAAATGCAGCCGGCCCCCGGGTCTCCTACCTCCTCACACCGCCAAGCAGACTGGAGAAGTTCCCCTCCCCTCTCTCCCCGGAAAACAGCCGGGCCCTCCAGAAGCCTCGTGCTCCCCTGAGTAGCTCCCCTTCCCGGAAGTCCGCATCCCCCTCCGGGTAGCTCCGGTCCCACCCACCCGCCCGTCCAGGGCCATCACAAACCCTGGGCACAGCCGGCGGGTTCTGTTAGCATTACAATGGGAAAAATTCTCCCCACTCATACATTGAAGGAACACAATCCCAACCTTCAACATTATCCACCCCGAATTTTTCCCATGCCAACATGCTACAGCAAATTAAAAACCTTTAAATCATATACATACAGGCAGTTACAGGCACAGTATCATAGATAATTCACCCTAGAACAAGGTCTCCTTGGGGATGCATCGGGTCTCTCCATCCTTTTGCATCACCCACCAAGTGCAACCTGGTCCTTGAGCGAAAACCACCCCACGAACAGGATTGTCTTTGCTGGAGGCAGAGTTCACCCAAACAGTTTTCCCTAACATGCCTCTCAGGTGTACCACTGGGACCTTATCTCCATCTGGTGTTCCCAAAGGCTCAGATTGGGCAGGACCTGCTCGGTTAGTGGAACCTCGGGTATTCACTAACCATGTGGCCTTTGGTAAATTAATCTCCCAGTTCTTAAAAGTCCCCCACCAAGTGCTTTTAAGGTGGTTTTAAGCAGGCCATTGCACCGTTCGACTTTCCCAGCCGCTGGTGCATGGTAGGGAATATGGTACACCCACTCAATGCCATGTTCTTTAGCCCAGGTGCTAACAAGGCTATTTTTGAAATGAGTCCCATTGTCTGACTCAATTCTCTCAGGGGTACCATGTCTCCAAAGGACTTGTTTTTCCAGGCCTAGGATGGTGTTCCTAGCAGTAGCGTGGGGCACAGGGTAGGTCTCCAACCACCCGGTGGTGGCTTCCACCATGGTCAGCACATAGCGCTTGCCTTGGCGGGTTTGAGGCAGTGTGATGTAGTCAATCTGCCAGGCCTCTCCGTACTTGTATTTGGACCATCGCCCACCATACCAGAGGGGCTTCACCCGCTTGGCTTGCTTGATGGCAGCACACGTGTCACAGTCATGGATAACCTGGGAAATACTGTCCATGGTTAGATCCACCCCTCGGTCTCGTGCCCACTTATAGGTGGCGTCTCTGCCCTGATGACCTGAGGCATCATGGGCCCATCGAGCCAGGAACAATTCTCCCTTGTGTTCCCAATCTAAGTCTATCTTTGACACCTCTATCTGTGCAGCCTGATCTACCCGCTCGTTGTGCCGGTGCTCTTCACTAGCCCGACTCTTGGGAACATGGGCATCCACATGGCGGACTTTCACAGGTAGCTTCTCTATCCGAGTGGCAATGTCTTTCCACTCATCAGCAGCCCAGATTGGCTTTCCTCTACGTTGCCAGTCAGCCTTTTTCCACCTTTCCAGCCAGCCCCACAGAGCATTGGCTACCATCCATGAATCAGTGTAGAGGTAGAGCTTTGGCCATTTCTCTCTCTCAGCAATGTCCAAGGCCAGCTGAACAGCTTTGAGTTCAGCAAGTTGGCTTGATCCACCTTCTCCTTCGGTAGCTTGTGCAACCTGTCGTGTGGGGCTCCATACGGCTGCTTTCCACTTCCGATTCATTCCCACGCTGCGACAGGAACCGTCGGTGAAAAGAGCGTAGCACGTTTCATCTGCTGGCAGCTGGTTGTACGGTGGGGCTTCTTCAGCTCGGGTCACTTGCTGCTGCTCCTCCTCGGCAAGACCAAAATCTTCACCTTCTGGCCAGTTTGTAATTATCTCCAAAATCCCAGGGTGATTTGGGTTACCAATGCGGGCGCGCTGCGTGATGAGGGCAATCCACTTGCTCCATGTGGCGTCGGTGGCATGGTGGGTAGAAGGAACCTTTCCTTTGAACATCCACCCCAGCACTGGCAGTCGGGGTGCCAGGAGAAGTTGTGCTTCTGTGCCAATTACCTCTGAGGCAGCTTGAACTCCTTCATAGGCAGCCAAGATTTCCTTCTCCGTCGGGGTGTAATTGGCTTCAGAACCTCTGTAACCTCTGCTCCAGAATCCCAGGGGTCGACCTCGAGTTTCACCAGGCACCTTCTGCCAAAGGCTCCAGGACAGACCATGGTTCCCGGCTGCAGAGTAGAGAACATTCTTTACCTCTGGTCCTGTCCTGACTGGGCCAAGGGCTACAGCATGAGCGATCTCCTGCTTGATCTGGGCGAAGGCTTGCTGTTGTTCAGGGCCCCAGTGGAAATCATTCTTCTTGCGGGTGACCAGGTAGAGAGGGCTCACAATCTGGCTGTATTCAGGGATATGCATTCTCCAAAAGCCTATGGCACCTAGGAAAGCTTGTGTTTCCTTGTTGCTTGTTGGTGCTGACATTGCAGTGATCTTATTGATGACCTCAGTGGGGACCTGGCGCCGTCCGTCTTGCCACTTCACTCCCAGGAACTGGATCTCGCGAGCAGGTCCTTTGACTTTGCTTTTCTTGATGGCAAAGCCAGCTTCCAGCAAAGTAAATTCCTGTGATCCCCCTGTCACCCCAACAATGGAAACAGGTACCTTCCCCACATGTTCTGATGGTATCAGGGTGCATTCTGAACCAGTATCAACTAACATTCTATGTTTCTGTGGCTTTGATGTGCCAGGCCATCGCACCCACACTACCCAGTAGATCCTGTTATCCCATGCCTCTCCCTGGCTAGAGGCAGGGCCCCTCTAGCCCTGGTTATTATTTCCTTCCTGGGCATACATAGTGGAGGTCCCTTCCAGGGGATCTGACAGATCATCCTCCCTTCTGTAGTACCCTGCACCTTGGTTGTGGGAGGTCGAGGCTACCTTCATTTTAGCGTGGTTCCCTCGGTTGGCATTTCCCTCCCTGAGCTGACGCACCCGTGCTGCCAGGACAGAAGTGGGCTTCCCATCCCATTTTTCCATGTCTTCCCCATGGTCTCGCAGGAAGAACCACAGGTCAGTTCGTGAGGAGTATCCTCTGTCCCTAGCTGGGGGGCGTTGGGTGTGAGATTTGGGGCCTGTGACTCGTACTGGTGCTGCATTGATCTTCCTTATCTCCTCCCTTATAATCTCCCTCACCTCTCCTTTCAACCCTCTCATCCCCTTCATCTCCTCTTGAACCTCTTGGAGGTCCCTGGCCACAGCAGAGACCTTGGCCTGCACTGGGCCATTAATCATACTGTCAAAATTTCTGAGCTTGCTGGCAACAGAACCTACTGTCTCTCGGTGGTCATCAGCCCTAATCAGTGCAATGTAGGTAGCAAATTCAGATGGCCCCAGGGTTGCCAGATCCCACAACATCTGCCCTGTGCACCTGACCTTGTCAGGGTCATTGTCATGCTGTCCATCCATCCCAAAGAGTACCTCTAATACTGCCACTTCCCTCAGCTGCTGGATCCCTTCATCAATGGTCTTCCAGCGCATTCTATGGTGGTGCTCCTGCATTCTCTCTTTGTGGATAAACTTCTCTCTCACACTCATTAGAAGCCGTTCCCAAAGGGAAAGGAGGCCTTGCTCCCTTACGAATGTCTGGTCCACACCTGAGTCCTGGGACAAGGATCCCAAATTCCTGGCCTCAGTGCCATCCAGTTGTACACCTCTCCCCATAAGGTCCCAGACACGAAGTAACCAGGTTGTAAAGGCTCACGGCCCCGTCGCACAATGTCTTTTCGCAGGTTACGGAGAGTGTCATATGAGAGAGACTCGGTGACAATCTCAACCTCTGGCTCCCTTGCTGACTGTGAGGACCCTCCTGGCTGATCCCCACTATCTAGGTGCTTTGTTTTAATCTTAGATTTCCTAGTTTCCACAGGGGCAACTGCTGCTGGCTGTGGACCCTGTGATCCAGCTGGAACCTGGACAGATGTAACATCTATGGGTTCCACTGCAGCACCATCAGATTCTCCCTCTTTAGGGCAGGGGAGGGTTTCTCACTAGCTGGGGAAAGGTGCTCCTTCAGCACTTGGCCCTGCTCCTTCAACACCTGGCCCATGTCCCGTATCTCCTTCACTAGAACCCCCACCCACTCTGGCTGGTTCATTTCTGCAGTGGGCTGTGGGGCAACACCAGGCTCTGGGGCAGCATCTCTAGTCTCAGGGACAGGGGCAGGCTCTGGGGCAGCATCTTTCATGGTTGTTATCCAAGCCAGTATTCCCTTGTTTCTGAATGCTAAGTAAAGCAGGCCCATCAGCAACACCAGCCACGGAATAATAATACTAGCAATTAAAGCAAATCTGAAATCCTTGAAAACTGGTGGGGTAGCCTCAAAAAACTGGGTGACAGGTTGGGAGAAAATTTCCCTTGCATTCATTGCCTCACAGTAAGTACCATTGTTGAAATAACCCCAGAAACACGCAGTTAGAGTACGATAGCTCAGGATCCATGTGGCAAATTTCCAGAAAAAATTAAAAACCCATGAATTCCTGACAAAATCAATCCAAAACACAAATCGGATCATAGCTACAATAAATTTGGTGAGGGGGCCCATATTCAAAAAAGGGCTTGCAAATGGGAGAGAAATATCTGTGACCACGTGGAGCCCAAACCAGATTAAACTAGAAAACATGTTGCTGCTTAAGAGCTGCTACTCCTCTCTTAACTCGCCTTTTAATGCCCTCAGCCCCACGTTGGGCGCCAAAATCTGTCCTGGTTTTAGGACAGGGTTCTGCCAAAAAACGGCAGAAGTTTCCCTTTGAAATAGAGAAATCAATGTCACCCCCCTCCGAGTGTTATAATTGTTTCAAATCAAGGACTCAAGGCGGAGATAAGGAGGTAAAAGTAACAGCTCTTTACTACTCTAACTCACAGCACAAGTAGAAAACAACAGTAATTATTAAAATTACCGACGAAAAACAGAAGAAAAAGTCAGTTGTAGTCCTTTCTTACGCGGACACACTCGGTCTGTGTCCGTTCCTGGGGTGTAACTGTAGCAGGGCCGGCACAGCTGCAGGCGCAGGCGGGAGCCAGGGAGGTGGAGTGGAACAGCTGCGGCCGGGCTGGCTCAGGTGGGAGCTCTTCGCTCCGATCCTGTGTCCAGATGACCAGTTATATTCCCAGAGGTAGGAAGTATTTGGTCTTTGGTGGTCAGCAGCGCCTCCGAGGTAGCAGGGCAGATGCTGGGCAGCTGAAATGCAGCCGGCCCCCGGGTCTCCTACCTCCTCACACCGCCGAGCAGACTGGAGAAGTTCCCCCTCCCCCTCTCTCTCCCCGGAAAAACAGCCGGGCCCCTCCAGAAGCCTCGTGCTCCCCTGAGTAGCTCCCCCCCTTCCCGGAAGTCCGCATCCCCCTCCGGGTAGCTCCGGTCCCACCCACCCGCCCGTCCAGGGCCATCACAAACCCTGGGCACAGCCGGCGGGTTCTGTTAGCATTACAATGGGAAAAAATTCTCCCCACTCATACATTGAAGGAACACAATCCCAACCTTCAACAAGTGGGTGTACCATATCCCTTACCATGCACCAGCTGCAGGTAAAGTGGAGAGGTACAATGGATTGTTGAAGACCACCTTAAAGGCATTGGGTGGGGGATCTCTCAAGAACTGGGAGCAGCATTTGGCAAAGGCCACTTGGTTGGTCAACACTCGAGGTTCCACCAATCGAGCAGGTCCCGCCCAGTCTGAGTGCCTTAATATAGTGGATGGAGACAAAGTCCCAGTGGCCCATGTCAGAGGTTTGCTAGGAAAGACAGTGTGGGTTAATCCTGCCTCGAGTACAGGCAAACCCATTCGTGGGATTGCCTTTGCTCAAGGACCAGGATGTACGTGGTGGATCATGCAGAAAGATGGAACAACTCGTTGCGTACCTCAGAGAGATCTGATTGTAGGGTGATGTTATTGTTGAGTGTGCCTATGGCCATACCACCATTGCCTGTATGATAAATTGTATGAATATGAAACAGAAGGGAATGTGTAAGTGGTGAAGGCTGAGCAAATGAGAAGAAGGAAACGTGCAAGTATTAAATGTTTGAGCAAGTCAAAGAAAGTTTTATATTGTGTTTAGTGAGTGTATATCCCAATCGTGTGTCAATGATCACGATATGGGATAAGGG
>JAREIS010002335.1:0-10078 GCA_030060385.1 Muscicapa striata striata | reverse complement strand
AAAATGAAATTTGGGGGAAATTTAAAAATTTGGGGGAAATAAAATTTGGGAGAAAAATGAAATTTGGGTAAAAATCTGGGTGAAAATCAAAAAAATAAAATTTGGGGAAAAATCTGGGTGAAAATAAAAAAAAATTTGGGGTGAAAATGTGAAAAAATGGGGAAAAACGTCAAAAAATGGGAAAAAAATCAAAAATTTTGGGGGGAAATTTAAAAATTTGGGAGAAATAAAAAAATTTGGGGAAATTTAAAAAATTTTGGGGGGAAAAATAAAATTTGGGGGAAAAAAAAAATTTGGGAAAAATCTGGGTGAAATTAAAAAAAATTTGGGGTGAAAATGTGAAAAAATGGGGAAAAAACATCAAAAATGGGGAAAAAAATTTGGGGGAAAAAATAAAATTTGGGAAAAAATCTGGGTGAAAGTAAAAAAAATTTGGGGTGAAAATGTGAAAAAATGGGGAAAAAACATCAAAAAATGGGGAAAAAAATCACAAATTTTGGGGGGAAATAAAAAATATTTTGGGGGGAAATAAAAAAATTTTGGGGGGAAAAAATAAAATTTGGGAAAAAAAATTTGGGGGGAATTGGGAAAAAATCTGGGTGAAATTGCAAAAAAAAAAACTTGGGGGAAAACCCCAAAATTTAGGGACAAATTGGAAATTTCGGGGAGAAATCTGAAAAAAAATGGGGAAAATTTGGGGTTTTTGGGGTGTTTTGGGAGAATTTTGGGATTTTGGGTGAATTTTGGGGGTTTTGGGGGTCGGATTTTGGGGGATTTTTGGGGGGAATTTTGGGGGTTTTAGGTGGATTTTGGGATTTTTGGGGTGAGATTTTGGGATTTTCTCGAGATATTTTGGGGTGATTTGGGGGATTTTGGGGGGATTTTGGGTTGAGTGGATTTGGGGATTTTTGGGGTTGGAATTTGGGGGGATTTGGGGGGTTTTTGGAGTGAATTTTGGGGTTTTTGATTTGTATTTTTGGGGTGAGATTTTGGGAAATTTGGGTTTTTTAAATGGATTTTGGTGTTTTTTGAGGGTTTTTGGGGGAATTTTTGGGGATTTTTGGGGTTTTTTGGGGCTCCCCCCAATTTTGTCCCTGTGCCCCCCCCAGGGGGAGAATTTCGGGCCGGGCCCGGAGGGGCTGAGGCGCAAACTGGGAGAACTGGGAGCGCTGGTGAGGGTGGTGAACCCCGGCCTGAGCCCCCTGCTCGGTGAGAAACCCCCAAAAAATCCCAAATTGGGGAAACCCCAAAATCCGGGAGAAAAACACAAAAACCCGGGGGGAAAACACAAAAATCCGGGGGGAAAACACAAAAATTGGGGAAACACAAAAATGGGGGGAAAACGGCAAAAAATTGGGGAAAATACAAAGAATTCAGGGGAAAACCCCGAAAATTCTGGGGGGTAAAACCCAAAAATTTGGAAAAATTTAGAGAAAAATTAAAATTTGGGGGAAAATACAAAAAATTGCGGGGGAAATCCCAAAAATAGGAAGAGGAAATTCCAAAAAATCAGGCGGGAATCGCAAAAATTCGGGGAGAAAACCCAAAAAATTGGAGGGAAAATGGCAAAAATGGGGGGGAAGTCCCAAAAATTTGGGGGGAAAAAATCAAAAACATGGGGAAAAAAAAAAAAAAAAGGAAAAAAAAATTTAAAATTTAGAAAATTGGGAAAATGTAAAAAAAAAAAGGGGGAATGGGGGAAAAAAAATTTTTAAAAAAAATTTAAAATGGGGAAAAAATTTAAAAAATCCAGTTTGGGGTTTTCCCCCCCGTGACCGCAATTCCCCATTTCCGGTCCCCCCGTAACTCCCATCCCCATTTCCGGTCCCCGCAGGTTCGCGGTCCCCCCGTAACTCCCATCCCCATTTCCGGTTCCCCCCACTTCCGGGTCCCCCAGTCACCGCAATCCCATTTCCGGTCCCCCAACCCCGGGTCCCCCTCTCAGTGACCCCCATCTCTATTTCCGGTCCCCCCAGTTTGTGTCTCCCCCGTGACCCCAACCTCCCCAGTTTCGGGTCCGCCCCTCTCAGTGACCCCAACCCCATTTCCGGTCCGCCCAGGTTTACGGTCCCATGTAACTCCCATCCCCATTTCCGGTCCGCCCAGGTTTGCGGTCCCCCCGGCGCTGCTGCTCCCGCTGGCTCCAGTTCCGCTTCCTGCCCCACCTGGGCACCGAGGGCACCCGGCGGCTCTGCGAGGTGCGGGGGGGGGAGGGGCGGGGATTTTTGGGGAGATTTTGGGGAAAATTTGGGAATTTTGGGAATTTTTGGGAATTTTGGGAATTTTTGGGAATTTTGGGGGAGATTTGGGGGGGCTGGGGGTGGATTTAGGGTGATTGGGGGGGGGTTGGGGAGATTTGGGGGATTTTTGGGGACATTTTGGGGTGGTTTTATGGGGGTTTGGGTGTCCCCAAATGTCCCCAGGATGTCCTTAATGTCCCCAAGGTGTCCCCAAGGTGTCCCCAGGGTGTCCCCAAGGTGTCCCCAAATGTCCTCTGGGTGTCCCCAGATGTCCCCAGGGTGTCCCCAAATGTCCCCAGGGTTTTCCCCTGGTGTCCCCAGGTTGTCCCCAGATGTCCCCAAATGTCCCCAAGGTGTCCCCAAGTGTCCCTAGGGTGTCTCTAATGTCCCCAGATGTCCCCAAATATCCCCAGGGTGTCCCCGGGGTGTCCCGGGGGTGTCTCTAAATGTCCCCAGATGTCCCTAGGGTGTCTCTACGTGTCCCCCAATGTCCCCAAGGTGTCCCCAAATGTCCCCGTGTGTCCCCGTGTGTCCCCAGGTGCTCTGGGGTGTCCCCAAGGTGTCCCCAGGGTGTCCCTAGAGTGTCCCCAGGGTTTTCCCCTGGTGTCCCCAGGTTGTCCCCAAATGTCCCCGTGTGTCCCCGGGGTGTCCCCATGTGTCCCCAAGGTGTCCCCAGGGTGTCCCCGTGTGTCCCCAGGGTGTCACCAGGGTGTCCCCAGGGTGTCCCCGTGTGTCCCCAGAGTGTCCCCAAATGTCCCCAAGGTGTCCCTGTGTGTCCCCAGGTGCTCTGGGGTGTCCCCGGGGTGTCCCAGGGGTGTCCCCATGTGTCCCCAGGGTGTCCCTGTGTGTCCCCAAGGTGTCTCCATGTGTCCCCGTGTGTCCCCAGATGTCCCCGTGTGTCCCCAGGATGTCTCTGTGTGTCCCCAGATGTCCCCAGGATGTCCCCAGAGTGTCCCCGTGTGTCCCCAGGATGTCTCTGTGTGTCCCCAGGATGTCCCCGTGTGTCCCCGTGTGTCCCCGTGTGTCCCCAGGGTGTCCCCGTGTGTCCCCAGAGTGTCCCCGTGTGTCCCCAGGGTGTCCCCAGGATGTCCCCAGGATGTCCCCGTGTGTCCCCGTGTGTCCCCAAGTGTCCCCGGGGTGTCCCCAGATGTCCCCGTGTGTCCCCAGGATGTCTCTGTGTGTCCCCAGATGTCCCCAGGATGTCCCCAGAGTGTCCCCGTGTGTCCCCAGGATGTCTCTGTGTGTCCCCAGGATGTCCCCGCAGTCCCCAGGGTGTCCCCGTGTGTCCCCAGAGTGTCCCCCGTGTCCCCAGGGTGTCCCCAGGATGTCCCCAGGATGTCCCCGTGTGTCCCCGTGTGTCCCCAAGTGTCCCCGGGGTGTCCCCAGATGTCCCCGTGTGTCCCCGTGTGTCCCCGTGTGTCCCCAGGTGCTCTGGGGTGTCCCCAGGATGTCTCTCTGTGTCCCCAGATGTCCCCAGGGTGTCCCCAGGGTGTCCCCAGGATGTCTCTCTGTGTCCCTGTGTGTCCCCAAGGTGTCCCCGTGTGTCCCCGTGTGTCCCCAGGTGCTCTGGACGGGGCTGCCGTGCCCCAATTTCCACCTGCTGGTGACGTGTGCCCTGCTGGAGCTGCTGGGGGACAGCGGCGGGGACACCGACGGGGACAGCGACAGGGACAGTGACAGTGACAGTGACAGCGACAGCGACAGCGGGGACAGCGATGGCCATGGGGACACGGTGGGGACATGGGGACACTGGCATTGGGGACACTGGGATGGGGACACTGGGATGGGATTGGGGACACTGGGGACATGGGGACACTGGGACTGGGGACAACGGGGTGGCATTGGGGACACTGGGATGGGGACACTGGGATGGGATTGGGGACACTGGGGACATGGGGACACTGGGACTGGGGACACTGGCATTGGGGACATGGGGACACTGGGACTGGGGACACTGGGATGGGATTGGGGACACAGCGGGGACATGGGGACACTGGGATGGGGACAACGGGGTGGCATTGGGGACTCTGGGATGGGGACATTTGGTGACACTTTGGGGTGTGTGTGGTGGCACAGGAGTCAATGTGCCCTGTGTTGGTGACATTTGGTGTCCCCAGGTGTCACTGTTCCCTGTGTTGGTGACACAGGTGTCCCCTCGGTGTCCCCAGGTGTCCCTGTGCCCTGTGTTGGTGGCACAGGTGTCACAGGTGTCACAGGTGTCACTGTGCCCTGTGTTGGTGGCACAGGTGACACGGGTGTCCCTGGGTGTCCCCAGGTGTCACTGTGCCCTGTGTTGGTGGCACAGGTGACACGGGTGTCCCTGGGTGTCCCCAGGTGTCACTGTGCCCTGTGTTGGTGGCACAGGTGACACGGGTGTCCCTGGGTGTCCCCAGGTGTCCCCGGCGCTGCTGGAGGTGGGGCAGGTGCTGAGCCGGGCCGAGGGGATCCTGCTGCAGCTGCAGAGAGCCGGGGTGAGACGGGGACACTGTCCCCTGTGTCCCCTGTGTGTCCCCAATGTCCCCAATGTCCCCTGTGTGTCCCCAATGTCCCCCAATGTCCCCCAATGTCCCCCAATGTCCCCAATGTCCCCAATCCCCCCAATGTCCCCAATGTCCCCTGTGTGTCCCCAATGTCCCCCAATGTCCCCTGTGTCCCCAATGTCCCCTGTGTCCCCTGTGTGTCCCCAATGTCCCCCAATGTCCCCAATGCCCCCAATGTCCCCAATGTCCCCAATGTCCCCAATGTCCCCAATGTCCCCCAATGTCCCCAATCCCCCCAATGCCCCCAATGCCCCCCAATGTCCCCAATGTCCCCAGTGTCCCCAATGTCCCCAATGTCCCCAATGTCCCCCATGTGTCCCCAATGTCCCAATGTCCCCAATGTCCCCAATGTCCCCAATGTCCCCAATGTCCCCAATGTCCCCAGTGTCCCCAATGTCCCCAGTGTCCCCAATGTCCCCAGTGTCCCCAATGTCCCCAATGTCCCCAGTGTCCCCAGTGTCCCCAATGTCCCCAATCCCCCCAATGTCCCCAGTGTCCCCAATGTCCCCAATGTCCCCCAGTGTCCCCAGTGTCCCCAATGTCCCCAATCCCCCAATGTCCCCAATGTCCCCAATGTCCCCAATGTCCCCAATGTCCCCAGTGTCCCCAATGTCCCCCAGTGTCCCCAATGTCCCCCAATGTCCCCAATGTCCCCAGTGTCCCCAGTGTCCCCAGTGTCCCCAATGTCCCCAGTGTCCCCAATCCCCCAATGTCCCCAGTGTCCCCAGTGTCCCCAATGTCCCCAATGTCCCCAATGTCCCCAATGTCCCCAATGTCCCCCAATGTCCCCAATGTCCCCAGTGTCCCCAATGTCCCCAATGTCCCCAATGTCCCCAATGTCCCCCAGTGTCCCCAGCCCTGACCCCCAGTGTCTCCCCTCCCCCAGGAGGTGCCCCCGGCCCTGCAGGAGCTGCTGGGATTGGGGGGGACCCCCCAGAACCGCCCAGGGAGGGACACCCCGACAGCTGCGAGCCAAACTGGGAGCACTGGGAGCCAAACTGGGAGCACTGGGAGCCAGACTGGGAGCACTGGGAGCCAGACTGGGAGCACTGGGACAGCTGGGAGCCAAACTGGGAGCACTGGGAGCTGAACTGGGAGCACTGGGAGCCAGACTGGGAGCACTGGGAGCCAAACTGGGAGCACTGGGACAGCTGCGAGCCAAACTGGGAGCACTGGGAGCCAAACTGGGAGCACTGGGAGCCAAACTGGGAGCACTGGGACAGCTGCGAGCCAAACTGGGAGCACTGGGAGCCAAACTGGGAGCACTGGGACAGCTGGGAGCCAAACTGGGAGCACTGGGAGCTGAACTGGGAGCACTGGGAGCCAGACTGGGGCTGAACTGGGAGCACTGGGAGCACTGGGAGCTGAACTGGGAGCACTGGGAGCTGAACTGGGAGCACTGGGAGCTGAACTGGGAGCCAGACTGGGAGGACTGGGAGCACTGGGAGCTGAACTGGGAGCACTGGGAGCTGAACTGGGAGCACTGGGAGCCAGACTGGGAGCCAGACTGGGAGGACTGGGAGCACTGGGAGCCAGACTGGGAGCACTGGGAGCTGAACTGGGAGCACTGGGAGCCCAGACTGGTTTTGTTTCTCGCTCCATTAAAGCCGTTGCTGTCCCTGAGCTTTGGTGGCTTTGGGGGGGTTGGGGGGTCCAATCCCAGTACAGACCAGTATGGGAACATCCAAACCAGTATGGGAACATCCAAACCAGTATGGGAACATCCAAACCAGTATGGGAACCCCAAACCAGTATGGGAACATCCAAACCAGTATGGGAACATCCAAACCAGTATGGGAACCCCAAACCAGTATGGGAACATCCAAACCAGTATGGGAACCCCAAACCAGTATGGGAACATCCAAACCAGTATGGGAACATCCAAACCAGTATGGGAACCCCAAACCAGTATGGGAACATCCAAACCAGTATGGGAACCCCAAACCAGTATGGGAACACCCAAACCAGTATGGGAACATCCAAACCAGTATGGGAACCCCAAACCAGTATGGGAACCCCAAACCAGTATGGGAACATCCAAACCAGTATGGGAACATCCAAACCAGTATGGGAACCCCAAACCAGTATGGGAACCCCAAACCAGTATGGGAACATCCAAACCAGTATGGGAACCCCAAACCAGTATGGGAACCTCAAACCAATATGGGAACATCCAAACCAGTATGGGAACCCCAAACCAGTATGGGAACCTCAAACCAGTATGGGAACCCCAAACCAGTATGGGAACATCCAAACCAGTATGGGAACCCCAAACCAGTATGGGAACCTCAAACCAATATGGGAACATCCAAACCAGTATGGGAACCCCAAACCAGTATGGGAACCCCAAACCAGTATGGGAACATCCAAACCCCAAACCAGTATGGGAACCCCAAACCAGTATGGGAACCCCAAACCAGTATGGGAACCCAAACCAGTATGGGAACAAACCAGTATGGGAACCCCAAACCAGTATGGGAACATCCAAACCAGTATGGGAACCCCAAACCAGTATGGGAACATCCAAACCAGTATGGGAACCCCAAACCAGTATGGGAACCCCAAACCAGTATGGGAACATCCAAACCAGTATGGGAACCCCAAACCAGTATGGGAACCCCAAACCAGTATGGGAACATCCAAACCAGTAAAACCAGTATGGGAACCCCAAACCAGTATGGGAACATCCAAACCAGTATGGGAACCCCAAACCAGTATGGGAACCCCAAACCAATATGGGAACATCCAAACCAGTATGGGAACCCCAAACCAGTATGGGAACCTCCAAACCAGTATGGGAACATCCAAACCAGTATGGGAACATCCAAACCAAAACCAAACCAGTATGGGAACATCCAAACCAGTATGGGAACCTCAAACCAGTATGGGAACCTCAAAACCAGTATGGGAACATCCAAACCAGTATGGGAACCTCCCCAAACCAGTATGGGAACATCCAAACCAGTATGGGAACCTCAAAACCAGTATGGGAACATCCAAACCAATATGGGAACATCCAAACCAGTATGGGAACCTCAAACCAGTATGGGAACATCCAAACCAGTATGGGAACCCCAAACCAGTATGGGAACCCCAAACCAATATGGGAACATCCAAACCAGTATGGGAACCTCAAACCAGTATGGGAACATCCAAACCAGTATGGGAACCTCCAGTATGGGAACCAAACCATATGGGAACATCCAAACCAGTATGGGAACCTCAAACCAGTATGGGAACCCAAACCAGTATGGGAACATCCAAACCAGTATCCAAACCAGTATGGGAACCCAAACCAGTATGGGAACCCCCAAACCAGTATGGGAACCTCAAACCAATATGGGAACATCCAAACCAGTATGGGAACCCCAAACCAGTATGGGAACATCCAAACCAGTATGGGAACCTCAAACCAGTATGGGAACATCCAAACCAGTATGGGAACATCCAAACCAGTATGGGAACCCCAAACCAGTATGGGAACATCCAAACCAGTATGGGAACCTCAAACCAGTATGGGAACCCCAAACCAGTATGGGAACATCCAAACCAGTATGGGAACATCCAAACCAGTATGGGAACCCCAAACCAGTATGGGAACATCCAAACCAGTATGGGAACATCCAAACCAGTATGGGAACATCCAAACCAGTATGGGAACCCCAAACCAGTATGGGAACATCCAAACCAGTATGGGAACCTCAAACCAGTATGGGAACATCCAAACCAGTATGGGAACATCCAAACCAGTATGGGAACCCCAAACCAGTATGGGAACATCCAAACCAGTATGGGAACCCCAAACCAGTATGGGAACATCCAAACCAGTATGGGAACCCCAAACCAGTATGGGAACATTCAAACCAGTATGGGAACCCCAAACCAGTATGGGAACCCCAAACCAGTATGGGAACATCCAAACCAGTATGGGAACATCCAAACCAGTATGGGAACCCCAAACCAGTATGGGAACATCCAAACCAGTATGGGAACATCCAAACCAGTATGGGAACCCCAAACCAGTATGGGAACATCCAAACCAGTATGGGAACCTCAAACCAGTATGGGAACCCCAAACCAGTATGGGAACATCCAAACCAGTATGGGAACCCCAAACCAGTATGGGAACCCCAAACCAGTATGGGAACACCCAAACCAGTATGGGAACCCCAAACCAGTATGGGAACCCCAAACCAGTATGGGAACATCCAAACCAGTATGGGAACCCCAAAACCAGTATGGGAACCCCAAACCAGTATGGGAACATCCAAACCAGTATGGGAACCCCAAACCAATATGGGAACATCCAAACCAGTATGGGAACCCCAAACCAGTATGGGAACATCCAAACCAGTATGGGAACATCCAAACCAGTATGGGAACCCCAAACCAGTATGGGAACATCCAAACCAGTATGGGAACATCCAAACCAGTATGGGAACCCCAAACCAGTATGGGAACCCCAAACCAGTATGGGAACCTCAAACCAATATGGGAACATCCAAACCAGTATGGGAACCCCAAACCAGTATGGGAACATCCAAACCAGTATGGGAACCCCAAACCAGTATGGGAACATCCAAACCAGTATGGGAACCCCAAACCAATATGGGAACATCCAAACCAGTATGGGAACCCCAAACCAGTATGGGAACCCCAAACCAGTATGGGAACATCCAAACCAGTATGGGAACCTCAAACCAGTATGGGAACATCCAAACCAGTATGGGAACATCCAAACCAGTATGGGAACCCCAAACCAGTATGGGAACATCCAAACCAGTATGGGAACCCCAAACCAGTATGGGAACATCCAAACCAGTATGGGAACATCCAAACCAGTATGGGAACCCCAAACCAGTATGGGAACATCCAAACCAGTATGGGAACCCCAAACCAGTATGGGAACCCCAAACCAGTATGGGAACATCCAAACCAGTATGGGAACCCCAAACCAGTATGGGAACATCCAAACCAGTATGGGAACCCCAAACCAGTATGGGAACATCCAAACCAGTATGGGAACCTCAAACCAGTATGGGAACCCCAAACCAGTATGGGAACATCCAAACCAGTATGGGAACCCCAAACCAGTATGGGAACCCCAAACCAGTATGGGAACATCCAAACCAGTATGGGAACCCCAAACCAGTATGGGAACATCCAAACCAGTATGGGAACCCCAAACCAGTATGGGAACATCCAAACCAGTATGGGAACATCCAAACCAGTATGGGAACCCCAAACCAGTATGGGAACATCCAAACCAGTATGGGAACCCCAAACCAGTATGGGAAC
>JAREIS010002334.1:0-12804 GCA_030060385.1 Muscicapa striata striata | reverse complement strand
GCTGCAGGGCCTGAGTGCTCTCAGGGCCGGGCACAGCCCTGGGGTGGCAGTGCCAGGGCTGCAGCAGGGACAGGCCTTGGGCACTGCTGGGGCAGCGCTGACGCCTCAGGGCAGGCCCTGGGGGCTCCAGGCTCCTTGCCCAGGCTCTCTCCAGAACACTTGGCCAGGCCAATGCTGAGCAGAGAAAACCCCTGTGAGCAGCCCCAGGCTGGCCGTGGGCAGGCTGGTGGCAAACAGCATGGCTGGTGCTCTGCAAGGTCCCTGCAAGGGGGACACCCTGGCAAGGAGCAGCAGAGCAGGGGCTGATCCATCCCCACTACGCTGGACTCCCCAGGGCAGCGTCCCAGAGCGTCCTCATGCACCTGCAACAACATCCCCCCTCTGCAGCCCTGGCCTCTCCCCCAGCTCACACAGGGGCCGCATCCTTGCAGGCACAGACACGGCAGCACTGGCTCAGGAGCCCCTGTTTGCATTGCCTAGAGCAGTGTCAGCACCCCATGGTGCTGCTGTGGGGAGATGGAGCTGAGTGAGCACAAATGCCATCAGCCCCTGGGGCCAGCAAAGGATGGGGGACACAAGGGAAACCATTCAGGTTTGTTGTGGCCTCTGCAGTTAGCCAGAAAGTTTGTTCCCATGAGCTGTGAAATTCCTGTCCCACTGCAGATGTTGTTGCTCAGAGTCAGGGCTGCCTGGCAGCCATCCCCAACGTGCCCTGAGCATTTCATTGGCTTCACCTTTGCTTTCTTTCCCCTTTCCTGATCCAGATTTCTTCCTCTTTCCCAATCCTGTCCCCTCCCCTGCAAACAGCCCATCTCGGTTTCCCCTTTGCTCACTGGCCCCACTCCCCATTTAAATTCCTGAGCTGGCACCATGGGAAAGTCCCTTGGGGAGCAGGATCATCCTTCCAATGCTTCAGGAATTGTCTGCTGGGTCCTGCAGTGCCTCGTGCTGCTCCCGTGCCAGAGGCACCACAGGCCAGGGGGCACATCTGGGCTGCTGTGTCTGGGTGTGGTGCTCCTGTTCTGGGCAGTGAGGAGGGGCTGGAGAGGCTCTGCAGGACTGACAGGATGGGCTTTGGGGCTGTGAGGAGAAGCTGACGGAGCTGGGCTGCTGGAGCTTCTGAAGAGGAGGCCCAGGGCTCATCCTGCAACTGTTCCAGGAGCTTTCCTTGGGAGTGGGAGCGTTACAAAAAATTCAGTCAAATAAAAAACTCCTTAACACCAATGTGGCATTAAAAAGCAGCATTCTTTACTTGGCTGGGTGCACGGGGGGACAGCTCCTCCCAGAGCCGTGCATAGTGAGTACATGAAAGTTTCTGTTTATATTCTCTTTTGCATACATATTAATTGATTGTCCTGGACTAAACACACCAATGATAATCATTTTTCCCAAATCATTAACATATTACCCCTCCTCTCCCCTTTACCCATGCGTTCTTGTGTCCTGGGGGTCTCTCTGGTGGTCCCTGGTGGTCGTGGACCCCAGTGTTCCAGTCAGCCTGGCTGAGATGGCAGGACACTGAGGCTGGTGAATTTGCAGTTCCCCTTCTTACGCAACGGGCATTGTGCAGTTTGCAGAGGCCAATGGTTTTGAAGAACAAGCATTGTGTTAGCTCAGCTGGGGTGGGCAATTTATCATCTGGTAACATGAGGTCACAGAGCGGGCTGTGACATCACAGAGTGGGTTATGTGAGGTCATGGAGCATCACAGGCTGTCTCTGTGACATCATAAAGCTGACTGTGACATCACAGAGCAGAGGTCTGACATCACAGGAGGCTGTGTGACATCACAGCAGGGCTGTGTGAGGTCACTGGGTTGGTCACTCTGCCCCAGCCCCCCCTGACAGTTTCCCCAGACAAGTCCAATGCTGTTCATGCCCAGCAGGGTCCCCTGTCCCTCTGGATCCCCCTGCTCCACCTGGAGCCACAGCCTCCCCCAAGGATGTTCCACAAATCAACCCCCAGAGCCTGACACGGGGACAAGGGGCAAGGGCTGTGTGAGCAGGACATCAAGGACGTGGATTATCCAGGTCACTGGGGCCTGGTTTGGGTTGCCCAGGGCAGAAAAGATGTCTGGCAGCTGGAGCAGCATTAGGGAAGGGCCTCCAAGGTGGGGCTGGAGCCCTCTGGCTGTGAGGAGAGGCTGAGGGAGCTGGGCTTGTCCAGCCCAGAGAAGGGAAGGCTGAGGGGCTCCTCATTCCAGGAAGGACAGGAGGAGATAAAATGAGTCAGGCTGGTTTCAGTATTTCCTCAACAACAAAAGCAGCATGACGTCCCTTTCTCCATCCACCACTGAAAGCTTTGCAAATAGGGCATTTTTCAAGCTGCTTTAACTGCACTCTAGGCACAGCATCCTGATACAACACCTTGATTCTGTTTGTATCTATCACAGAATCATCTTTTTGAAGCAAAATTCAAAGAGTTAAGAGTTTAGGTAAGGAATAGAAATTTTACATAAAATGATCATGGTCAAAGCAATGTAGAAAGTTAATAATTAGTGGCTGAGCCAGTAGAGCTAAAACAATAAGTCCTTACTGGGCTTTGTTGTGTCAGGACGGATGTTTGGGATATTGTTAAAGTGAAAAACCCGAACTGCACCTGGACCCTGAAACCAGCCAGAACCAGGTTGGGAGCCTGAACTATGGCCAAGGGGCCTGAGAGCCTAGCAACAGGACAAAGATGAAAAGTTGAAGGCAAGGAAGACTCCCTGACTTCATCATCAGGAGACCACCGACCCATTTCAAAAACTACTGACCCATTTGAAGGAAGCAACTGTGCAGACGCAAAAGGACCTTGAGCTAACTTTAATACAAAGTGGGAGGAGGTGGAGTTAGCTAATGCATATGTATAGGCATATTGGGTAATTCCATGAATATGTAAGACCTCTGTGTAGAAGAGAAGGCAAGACCCCTGTGTATTTTTCATTTCCCTGTGTAGAGATTTCTCCTGGGTCTGCCCAGCATTGTAATAAACATTCCACTTTTTAACTTCTAGGAATTGGAGAGTCCTTGTTTCTGCATCAATTGATGAGTCAGGCAGGAGAAACTCGGTTGGGCTGCAAGAGCAGCCTGGGCTGCAGGCGTCTCTGGGACCTTCCTGGAGGGACCTCCTCTCCCTGCCTGCTCATCACAGGGACAGGCAAGACCTGTTGCTGGACTGCAGACAAAACGCTATGTTATCGCGACCGAAAATACGGCCCTGGAAAGCCACAACCGGAAAAAAAAACAACACCGAGCCTGGGTTCAGAGTTGGGTGAACACCCGATGTTACCCAGCCTCTGTCGCACTGGGTCCCCTTGTGTTCACACCGCCGTCTTGGTTGGACCCCTTTTTATACTGTTTTTCATAGCCTGGAGCGGGACAGGCCTTTGTTTCTTTCAAATTCAGCTCTGGTGTCCACACAAGACAAAGTCCTTCCTGCTCTTTGACGAGATTTTGTGTCCGATGTGTATTGCTTTTAGGTGGTGGACTTCATCTTTACGGGAACCAGAGTCGGGGAATGCAGTCCGGGGGGGAGTGATGGGATTTTCGGGAAATGCTGCTCCCCTGTGAGTTTCCAGGCTTCCCCAGGAGATAGGTGCTTATCGGTAGCAGTCCGGCCTGTAGATATGTTAATTTACCTAGCTCTGAGGCAATCACTGCCTTTAGCTGTGGCAGACTTATTTTATATAAAACACAAATTACAATATGGTATATATATATATCACAATCCCTCCCCTTCTATATAAACACATTAATTCGTGTTCCCCTTTTTAATCCTCTTCAGATTCTTCACTGCCATCCCATTCTTCTACTGGCTCTTTTTGATAATCTATATATGGGAGCTGATTTCTCTCTATCTGTTCTTCAAATTTTGTCAGCGCCTCCATTGCCCTGGTGTTCATCTCCCCTCTCCCTAATTTCATTATTTTGGAGGCTCTACCATTCACCCTTCCTGATGCGAGTTCAGGATCCATGGGCATAGCTGCAATTTGCATCCCCTGTACCACCGAGTGTATTAGTCTAATAAAACAAGGTATTAAACATGGTATGAATATGATTCCTGCCAATGAACACACAATAAAAAACATTACCTTTTTCCACCAAGCTCCTGATAATAACTGGTCCCACCAAGATGCCTGGAGAATGGAATTCCATTTTTGGACTGGAACGTGTGCTACCCTCTTTATCTCTGCTGCAAGACTCTTTATAGTTGCTCCATAATCATCAATTTCGACACAGCATTCAGATTCATTAAATTTCCCACAGACTCCCCCTTCTTCCGCTAACAAATAGTCTAATGCTATTCTATTCTGGTATACAAAAGCTCGCATCTGGGAGTGCTGTTTAGCCAACAATTCGAGGGCATCTGAGGTGTGATTTGACACAATCTCTACCACGGCCTGCAGCCTTATCAACCTATTCAACAGGTACACCGGAGTCCGGTACCCCCAACTTCCGTCTTGTGCCCATGTTGCAGGCCCATAGTATTCTATTATTCTTTCAGCTGGCCACTCTTCCCCTCCCCAAACTTGGCTGCCACCCACATCAGGGAGCTTCTTCCTTAATTCCCTTTTTTCTCTATTCAGTGTCTCGTAGAGAGGTGCCCCCAGGAAAGTACTGTCGGACCTTGGTAAAGTAAAGAAGACTCACTGAATGATCCCCAGAGTGCATGACCCCTTCCATTTTTGTGGTAATTCACTGTATGCTTTCTTCCCACATACCCAGTATATCCCATCAGGAGCTTTCCATGTACTTTTTGTACTTCCTGGTTCAGCCCAGTAAGTACTTAATTCTCCTAGTGACTGGTAAGGGTTAGCTCCAGAGCCTTTATTCCAGCAAAGACCAACCTTGTCACTCCACTCACAATTGCCTTTCTTTTCTAGGCTCCAGTACCCAGCAGGGGACTCTGGCTGCCAAATTTTACTTTTGTTATCTGAATTTACGGTTAAGGTGGAGACACACGGGGTGTATCCCACTACCTCAGTATATTCTCTTCCCTCCCGACTGATACAAATTGATCCAATCACTCTTTTATCTAAGACCCAGCCCTCAGGTCTTTGAAGTGTCTTGGAAATTTGGGGTTTATCCCCCCTTAGGAGTTGCTCTGGAGTTAAGCTCTCACCTTTCCAGGGACATGACACACATCCCTAGTTGAGTATTGTCATAACATAATTGATTCACCTGAAAATAAGCCACAAATACCGATTTTCTTTTTCCCCCTATCCAAACCGTACGATTGCATTGTTCACATGTGGGAAGAGGTGTCTGGCTTGCACTTCTTTTGTGAATGTTATGAGCAAATGTCTCTGATTGCCCGTTTCTGTTTCTTGCCTTGAGATCATAGCATACCATTTTCTCCCCCAATTTACACTTTACATACTGAGTGCCGTTAAGGGTGCAGTGCTCCCCCTTCCCTTCAGGGGTGCAATTAGCTAGGACAGGGTGAGCAGGGGTACTAATTCGTGTGCACTCCCCACACTCATTATGGCTTTGTATTGCAGGGCTCAGGGCATTCTCTGGGTATGCATTAGTCAGAGGATACATGACTAGGCTCAGGCTCACCAGGACTCCCCATAGGTGTACTTCTCTGCCTCTGCCTACGCCCACCAGGTTGCTGCTGGCAGTGAGGGAAACCATCTTCTTGGCAGCAGAAGTATTCTTCAGGGGACCAATGTGAAGTCCGAACTGCATACCGTCCCTTAAAGGCATCCCACCTTGATAATTTTTACTGTATTCCTCCAACAAGATACTTTATTTCCTCTCCGGCACTCAATTTCCAAAATTATCGTCCTGCAATTTAGTTTTCCCCTAATCCCATGTTGGTACAAGCGAAACCACTCGATCGACTCCGGTTCAATAATATTCAATTCGGTGGCAAGTATTAGAATTCGGTCAGTCAGAGACAGCTCTTCCTCAAGGCACTTAGTACAGAGACCTCTAGGCCTGATTCCCCATATAAAATGTGTGACCCAAACCTCACAACAAATCTGGCACCTGAAATGAACAAAAGGAAAACACCTGCCCCAGGAACTGAACACCTTATCTGATCTAAGGTGCTCATTTACTTGTCCGACGCAATTTTAGCTTGAGGTTTCCAGAGTGGGAGGTCACTTTCCACTCGGGTGTCTTTTCTCTTATCTCAATCTTTTTCGCTCTGGAGGCGTGTGTCCAGCCCTTTTCTGCTGTCCAGACTGCTGTGTCTGTGGTCAAAAGGACAAGAAAAGGACCCTCCCAGTGAGGAGAGAGAGAAACCTCTTTCCAGATTTTTATGAGAACGTGATCCCCAGGTTGGATTTTGTGTATGGCGAACCCTAGAGGAACATTTTGTGTGACAATTCCCCGCTTTCAAAGATCCTGTAAATTTTTACTTATGGTTATTAGGTACGGTTGTATTTGTCCATCTTCTATTTTTGGGTGTCCCACGGGCATCCCATGATCATAGGGCATACCGTATAACATTTCAAAAGGAGATAACCCTGTCTCAGAATGAGGCATAGTCCTGATATTTAATAATGCTAAGGGGAGGCATTTTGGCCAGGACATTTTAGTTTCTATCATTAATTTTGATAACTGGGCCTTCAATGTCTGATTCACCCTTTCAACTTGTCCAGAACTCTGAGGATGCCATGGGGTATGGTATTCCCACGGAATTCCCAGAGCCTCTGATAATTGTTTAATAATTTTTGAGGTGAAGTGTGTTCCTTGGTCCGAGTCTATATGATTGATTACACCATATCGAGGGATGAGTTCTTCCAGAAGGAATTTAGATACTGTCTGGGCAGTGGCCTTAGAGCTTGGGTTAGCTTCCACCCAATGAGTTAGTTTGTCCACTAATACTAGTAAAAACTTATACCTCCCAACCTTTGGTAATTCAGTGAAATCCACTTGAATTCTTTCAAAGGGACGATAGGCTATAGGGCGACTACCCCAGATTACCTGTCGTGTCCTGGCTTTGTTTACTCTCTTGCATGTTAGGCACCCTTGTACCTCTTGTTTAGCCAGCTCATAAATCCCTTTACACCCAAAGAATCTCAGAAACTGTTCTGCCAGAGCCTGGGATCCCCAATGAGTTTGCATATGCAATCTCCTCAGAATTTTTCTGGTGTAGTCCTTTGATACTAATTCCCTCCCATCCGGTAACTTCCACTTACCATCTTCTAATGTCCCTCCTATCTTCTTGTATTCCTCAACCTCTTTCAGAGAGGGACGAGGGGGATATTCCCAAGTACTGCTCCCCCCAACTTCTGGGGTACTTACTGTCATTAGTGCAGCACTTTTGGCTTCCTTATCGGCCAAATTGTTTCCCCGGATCCAAAATTGTATTCCTGTTTGGTGTCCTTTTATCTGTACTACTGAGATTGCCTCTGGCTCTCTGATAGCTTCTAAGATTTGCTTTATTAATTCCCCATGAATTAATCCTCGTCCTCGAGTGTTTATTAACCCCCTTTCCTCCCAAATTTTCCCAAAAGTGTGGACCACCCCAAAGGCATATTTTGAATCTGTGAAGATTGTCCCCCTTTTCCCTTTTAATCTTTTTAATGCCCGAAAAACCGCATATAATTCACATGCTTGAGCCGACCAGCTTGCACTGAGGGGTCCTGATTCAATTACTTCCCCTGTTTTCCCATCTATGATTGCATACCCCGACTTTCTCTTTCCTTCTATTACCCTTGCTGACCCATCCACAAACCATTTTTCCCCCCCTTCGAGTTCCTCCTCCTCCAAGTCTGTTCTGATTTTTGTCTGCAATTCCACAATTTCCGCACACTCGTGGGTTGGTCCCTCTGATGCTTCCCCGTACAGGAATTGAGCTGGATTCAATGAAGTGGTTGTTCGTAGTTCTAAATCGTGTGAGTGTATTAGTATGGCTTCATATTTCAACAATCTAGCATCTGTGAGCCACTTATCTGCTTTTTGTTGTAATATACTCCTCACGTCATGAGGAGTATACACGACTAACGAGGCTCCAAATGTTACTTTCTTTGCTTCTTCCACCAATAATGCTGCTGCCACAATTTCCTGTAGGCAAGTGGGCCAACCCCTGCTTACTGGGTCTAGCAGCTTTGATACATATCCCACCGGTTTCTTAGCTCCTGCCCAATCCTGTGTTAAGACTCCGTAGGCAGTCTGGTTGCTAACGTCTACAAATAATTGAAATGGCCTTTTTATATCTGGGAGATTTAACACAGCAGCTGTCATGAGGATTTCTTTTACCTCTTTGAATCCCTCCTCGTCCCATTCTGTCCATTTTACCTTGTCAGTGGTCAATTTCTCGTATAAAAATTTTACTTTCTCACTGTACCCCTCAATCCATTGCCTGCAATAACCCAGGAGTCCCAGCAACTGCCTGACCTCCCTCTTTGTTCGGGGGGAGGGTAGGGATATAATTCCTGCTATCCTTTCCAGGTCTAATTTCTTCCTTCCCTTCACCAGCCAGTGTCCTAAATACTTAACCTCAGGCTCAACAAACTGCAGCTTTGACTTAGAAACCTTTAACCCCTTTTCTCCCAAGAAATTCAGCAACCTTATGGAGGTTGTCCTGACATCCTCTTCTTCCTCACCAGCCACTAATAAATCATCTACATACTGTAATAACTTGGTCCCTTCTACAGGCACGAATTGGCTTAGCAGCTGTTCCAGAGCTTGACCAAACAGGTTGGGTGAGTCCACGAATCCTTGAGGTAGGGAAGTCCATCGGTATTGTTGCTTACGACTGGTGTCCGGGTCCTCCCATTGAAAGGCAAAATAGTCTCTACTATCCTCTGCCAAGGGGCAGGACCAAAATGCATCTTTTAAATCTATTACACTATACCAGGTGTCCTCAGGTGAAATTTTATTCAAAAGTGTGTACGGGTTTGGGACTGTGGGGAACAAGCTCTTAGTTCTCCTGTTTACTGCTCTAAGATCTTGTACCAGCCTGTAGCTACCATCAGCTTTCCGAATAGCTAGGATAGGAGTGTTATGTCTGGACATGCAAGGTTCCAAGGTCCCTTTATTAAGGAGGTCTTCTATGACAGGTTTCAATCCTTTCCTTCCTTCTAGGGGGATGGGGTATTGCTTGACTCTAATAGGTTCTTCAGGTTTATCTATTTTTATGTGTATGGGTTCTATTTCTAATTTCCCCGCCTCCTCTTGTGTGTGCCAAACCCTTGAATCAACTCTGTTCTTGTCCTCTATTGCTAGTCTAAATAAACGTACCATAAGCCGAGAACTCTCCACAATTAGACTTATTTCCAATGTTACCATCAAATCCCTCCCCAACAGGTTGTAATCCGCTTCTTCAACTAACAACAGATTCTCTAAACAAAACCTCGTTTCAGATTCTATTTCAACATTTTTAATTACCGGTACCCTAAAAGGTTCCCCTTTTGCTCCAATTACCATCACAGTTTCCTTACTTATAGTACATCCTGAAGGCAGCTGTTGGACGGTGCTACACTCAGCACCAGAGTCTACTAAAAACATCAAAATTAGTTTTTCGGGTCCTATCCTTAGTTTTACCAGGGGCTCCAGGGATGTTCTGGACCCTAAATGAAAAAGCCCCTGACACCTCTAATCCTCCTGAAACATTTTCTCGTCTTTCATCCGCTTCCTACAGTCCCTCTTAAAGTGACCTTTCTTCCTGCAGTAGAAGCACTCGGGAGCCTCCCTCCATCCGGCCGCCTGTTTTGTCTGGGAGGGGCCTCGCTTCCCCTGGGTCTGCTGGCTTGGTGCCGGTCCTGAGCTGTCCCCAGTCTGCTCCTGCTTCTGTGCCTCCCTCACGGCAGCCACTAAAACCTTTGCCTGTGCCTTTTGTAGCTCCTCTCCCCTCCTCATATAAACCCGATGCGCCTCCTTCAATAATTCCTGCAGTCCTTTCTCTTGCCAATCGTCTATTTTTTGGAGCTTCCTCCGTATATCCTCCCACGATTTTGCAACAAATTGTGTTTTCAGGAGGACCTCCCCCTATAGGAGAGTCAGGATCCGTTCCTGAATACATTCGGATACTTTGTCTCAATCTCTCAAGCCACTCAACTGGCGTCTCATCCCTTCCCTGACATTGTGCCAGTGCCTTGCTCGTGTTCTGCCCTTTGGGAACCGCCTCCCGTATACCCTGTATCACCATGCTTCTTAATTCTATCATTCTTAACCTGCCTTCTTCTGTCTGCGCGTCCCATGACGGTCTCACGCTCGGCCACCTCTGGTCCCCTTGTCCTCCCTGGGGGTTTCTACGCTCCCAATCCCAAATCGCGGCTTGCCTTATCATTTCCCGTTCCTCGACATTGAACAATGACCTCAATATGGCATTAATATCATCATATGTGTATACGCTAGTTCCTAAGAATTCGTCTAACCGGTTTGCGACCCCTATTGGGTCCTTCATTAGATTGCCCATCTCTTTATTAAATGCTCTCACATCTGCAGTGTTAATTGGTATGTGTACAAATCCAATGACCCCCGGGGCAGTGGGCACTTCCCTTAAAGGAAGGAGTTTATGTCCGTCTGTGTCATCCCCACTATCGTCATTATATACTCTTTTTGTTTTGTGTCGGGTCCTGCTTGCTGGTGGGGATCCAATTTCTCCAGCAGCAGGAATTGTTACTTTATGTCCCAGGAGGGAGGGAGCAGGGGGTGGGTGAGGCGCAGCTGCAGCCGGTGCCTGGGGAATTGGGGCGGGGAGGGGTGAGGCATAGGTTGGTATGAGGGGTTTGTAGGTGCGGGAAGCAGGGGTGGTACAGGGGGAGGTTGAGGAGTGGGATTTAGGTATGGGGGTGGGAGATTGTCCAGGGGTTCCCATGTTTTGCTTACAGATGTAATATCCTTACAGGTTCTAACCGGGTATAACCCAGTGCTAGTGTGTTTCCATAATTTAGCATAATCCCTCTCCTCCTTTACCTGCGGTTTTTTTTTCGTTCACGTCGTTAATCAGAGCCTGGCAGACCCATCTTTCGAATGTACTGAAGATGGGCCATACTACATGTTCCTTGATCTCCTCCCCCCCCAAACCTCTATGCAATAATGTATCAATTTCTCCTTAGACTTGGTTGTTTTATCTGAACCTTGCTCCCAGTATACTAACATCCACCCTAGCGGACTATCCCTGGGGATGTCAGGTAACTTACCTTTTCTTATCTTAGCTGACTTCTCTGGGGTTTTTCCCTGAGGTGTGCTCTTTTTCTGTCCCATTTTCTCTAAAAGGTTTCCCCCTCCCCCCCAACCTCTGTTATGTTTACTTACCGTGTTTTACGCCGGGACCACCGCCAGGTCCGGGTACTACCGTACTAAGTTTAAACTTTATTTCAATGTTTCCAATCTACTCACCTCACACAGAGAACCATTCCGTGGGGTTTTTCGAAAGGAAGTGAGCTGTCTTTTCCAGGGCTAGTCCTGCCCTATGATCTGAGAGGTTTTCCAATTCCCAATTCCAGGGAACGTACCTTCCCTCCCGATCTCCCCATGACTGACCCCCAAAACTTCCCAAGTTTTAGGCTTGACACGAGACAGAGAGAGTTAATACCACGTTACGTTCACTTCCCCCGTCACCAACCACACCCCTCGCGGGATAATGAACTGCGGCTTTGGGGTCCGCACTCGCTTCGTGATAAAATCACATCTCAATCACGCGCTCAGTCACACCTCACTCAACCACGCAATACTTACGGCTCCTTTTCCTGCGTGGATTCTTCGTGCACGTCGAGTTTTATGAGTGAAAAATGTTGCCGTGGTTTATCCGAGAGCTCAGGGCCCAACTTTTCCCTTTCCGATTGTGGCTTTTCGAATTTTTAGTTCGGGATCCTGACTGGCTTTGGGGAATTCCCCAATTCCACCAGGTCACTGAAGTCAGCGAGGTGCCTCCTGGTTGGAAAGGGGGCCCCCCCAAACCCAAAATCAGGATCACGTCGGGGTCACCAAGATTGTTATAGATAATAAATGAATCAAACCGAATTAAAAGGTTAAATTGGCAAATTTTATTTTCGCAACCAAAATACGGTCCTGCAAAGCCACCACCAGAAAGTACAACACCGAGCGCGGGTTCGGTGCTGGGTGAACACACGATATTACCCAGCCTCTGTCGCACTGGGTCTCCCCTGGTGTTCACACCACCGTTTCGGTTGAACCCCTTTTTATACTGTTTTTTATAGCCTGGAGCAAGACAGTCCTTTATTTCTTTCAAATTCAGCTCTGGTGTCCATATAAGACAAAGTCCTTCCTGCTCTTTGACGAGATTTTGTGTCCGATGTGTATTGCTTTTAGGTGGTGGACTTCATGCAGAGTCGGGGAATGCAGTCCTGGGGGGGGGAGTGATGGGATTTTCAGGAAATGCCGCTCCTCCTTGAGTTTCCAGACTTTCCCAGGAGATAGATGCTTATCGGTAGCAGTCCGACCTGTAGATATGTTAATTTACCTAGCTCTGAGGCAATCACTGCCTTTACTTTGTGGCTCGTTTAAATTTTTTTTTTTTTTTTTTTTTTTTTGCAGACTTATTTTATATAAAACATGAATTACAACACAAATTACAATATGATATATATATATCAAAAATGTAACTGATGTTTTTAATTAAGGCGGATTATGCTTTATGAATCACATTGATTGTCAACATATTTCCCTGGCCGACTCCGCAAGTGGCTCCGATCCCTCTCAGTGTTTTACTTTAGTTTAGAAATAAAGAATGTGTTAGAATAGACCGACTCCCAGGTGCTTTATTTTGCTGCCCAGGTTCTGCAGGGCATCAGGGAAGAGGGGGGAAAGGGTGCTTGTGCTTAGCAAGCTGCCCAGGCCTGGGGGAAGGGAAGATGGCCAGAAGCCCCTCAGCCTTTGGTGGTTCTGCTGAAGCCTTTGTG
>JAREIS010002333.1:0-13775 GCA_030060385.1 Muscicapa striata striata | reverse complement strand
AAAAAGGGGAAAGTTGGGTGCTGGAAGGAAAATTGAGGGGAAAAGAGGAAATTTGGGTCCTGGAAGGGAAAAATTGGGGATAAAATGGGAAATTTGGGTCCTGGAAGGAAAATTTGGGGATAAAAAGTGGAAATTTGGGTCCTGGAAGGAAAAATTTGGGGATAAAAATGGGATATTTGGGTCCTGGAAGGAGAATTTGGGGATAAAAATGGGAAAATTGGGTCCTGGAAGGGGAAATTTGGGTGTAAAAAGGGAGAATTTGGGTTCCAAAAGGAATTTGGGGCAAAACCCCGAGAATTTGGGGCCAGGAATGGAGAATTTGGGTCCTGGAAGGGGAAATTTGGGAGCGATAAAAGGGAAATTTGGGTCCTGGAAGGGAGAATTTGGGCCCAAAAATGGAGAATTTGGGGCTGAGAGGGAATTTGGATGGAAAACTGGGAAATTTGGGTCCTGGAAGGGAGAATTGGGGTCCTGGAAGGGAGAATTGGAGGCCAAAAAGGGAAATGTGGGGCCCAGGAGGGAACTTTGGGTGTAAAATGAGGAATTTTGGTCCTGGAAGGAGAATTTGGGGCTGAGAAGAGAAATTTGGGACGTTTGGAGCCAAAATTGGGAATTTGGGGTTGGGAATTTGGGAAGTTTGGGTCCTGGAAGGGAAAATTTGGGAGCGAAACCCGAGAATTTGGGGCTAAAAAATGGAAATTTGGGTCGAAAAAGGAAAATTTGGGAAGGAAAAAAGGAGAATTAGGGTCCTGGAAGGGAAAATTTGGGAGCAAAAAGGGGATTTGGGTCGTGGAAGAGAGAATTGGGGATAAAAAGGGGAAATTTGGGTCCTGGAAGGGAAAATTTGGGATAAAATGGGAAATTTGGGTCCTGGAAGGGAAAAATTTGGGATAAAAATGGGATATTTGGGTCCTGGAAGGGAAAATTTGGGATAAAAATGGGATATTTGGGTCCTGGAAGGGAAAAATTTGGGATAAAAATGGGATATTTGGGTCCTGGAAGGGAAAAATTTGGGATAAAAATGGGATATTTGGGTCCTGGAAGGGAGAATTTCGGTGCAAAAAGGGGGATTTTGGTCCTGGAAGGGAAAATTTGAAATAAAAAGGGGAAAGTTGGGTGCTGGAAGGGAAAATTTGGGGATAAAAATGGGAAATTTGGGTTCTGGAAGGAAAAATTGGGGGGAAAAGAGGAAATTTGGGTCCTGGAAGGGAAAAATTGGGGCTAAAAATGGGATATTTGGGTCCTGGAAGGAAGAATTTCAGTGCAAAAAGGGGGATTTGGGTCCTGGAAGGGAAAATTTGAAATAAAAAGGGGAAAGTTGGGTGCTGGAAGGGAAAATTTGGGGATAAAAATGGGAAATTTGGGTCCTGGAAGGGAGAATTGAGGGGAAAAGAGGAAATTTGGGTCCTGGAAGGGAAAAATTGGGGATAAAAATGGGAAATTTGGGTCCTTGTGTTGGGACACATGGAAAGGGGGGGGTGGTGGCCCATCCCCCATAGAGGCCACATGGAAAGCACATGGTCCTGAGACAAAGGGAGCAGGGGTCTCCTCTAGGAGCCTCCCCTGAGGCTGCGGGGACCAATCAGAGACCTGGGTTGGTGATTGACAGCCCAGGAAACCAATTAGAACGCTGTTTCGCTTTTACGAATCACAGGAAAGAAGTTAGTTGGTGTCTTTGCTTTCGGTGGGGCAGGGAGAGGAGCTGGCAGGGCTCCGGGTCCCAGCATCGGCCCGGCCCGGGCTGAGCCCCCCGGGAGGAGGAAGGGCCCAGCCCCGGGATGACTCCTGCCCCGGAAGGCCCCGGGTGGACTCGGCTCTGGCCCCGGCGGGTCCCGGCCCGGATGGCCCCGGGAGGGGGCCCAGCGCAGCCTCGGCCTCGGCCTCGGCCTCGCTCGGCTCGGCTCGGCCCGCCCCGCCCGCCCGGCCCGGGCTCGGCTCGGCCCGGGCCGGCCTCGGCCCGGCCTCGCCTCGGGCTCGGCCTGGCTCGGCTCGGGCCTCGCCCGCCCGGGCCTGGCCTGCCCGGCCCGGGGCGGGCCTCGCCTGCCTGCCCGCCCGGCCCGGCCCGGCCCGCCCGGCTCGGCTCGGCCTCGGCCTGCCCTGCCTCGGCCTGGCTCGGCCTCGGCTCGGCCCGGCCCGGCCCGGCCCGGCCTCGGCTCGGCTCGCCTCGCCGGCCCGGCCCGGCCCGGCCTCGGGCTCGGCCTCGGGCTCGGCCCGCCCGGCTCGGCCTCGGCTCGGCCTCGGCTCGGCCTCGCCTCGGCCCGGCCTCGGGGCCTCGGCCTCCCGGCCCGGCCCGGCCTCGAGGCCTCGCACAGCGGCAGAAAGAAGTCCAGCCATTTTCATCATCTCGTGTGGCTGCGTCTTTTCCAGCATGGCTTCAGCCTGGATCTTTACCGTTTTGGATACAAGTTTAACTTTCAGTGCCTGAATGAGACTTCGGATTTTCCTGAGCTCCCCAGAACGGAAAACATGAAGCAGGAAGAATTACAAAAGTCAGCAGAAGGAAGACAAGTTCTTATAGAAGGAGAGATAGAGGAGTCGCCACTGATAAGTAGCTTAAAACCTTTTTTCTTGTGGGCTTTAGAGGATCGTGACTTTACTTAAAATTCCTTTAAACTGTAGAATATACCTGGGGAGGTTAAAAGTGCCTGAGAAGAAGACCTTTTTGCCCTGAGAAATGGGCCTCGGGAAGTGGAGCTCTCTGTCTTTGGGACTGGAATTGGACAGAGATATTTGAGTGGAGAGTGAGATGAAGAGTTTTTTTGTGTTCTCAGCAGCCTGCCTTTAAAATGACACCCCATGTGTTTTTCAGCAACCCATACACAGCTCTAGAAGAACTGTGAAAATGGGAGGAAAAATCATAATTTGTAGTTTCCGGGTGGGTGCAGATTATGAGAGTGAGACACCCTCTAGGCCTAAACAAAAAGAAGGGGCTTTTCTCTCTTGATTGAACTGAAATGATTATTTAAGTGAATAACTGACCGAAGTTTTTTTTTCTGTGTGTTGCTGGTATGAAGAAAGGGGAGGAAGAAATAATCTGGAAATCTCATTCTGAATTGTTTTGTGTTGTTAATAAATTTCTAGTTCCCTTTTTAAGCTTTGAGCCTGCTTTGTCTTTACTCCTAAACTCGATCCCCAAAAGAAATTAAATAGATTAAAATTGGCAAACCCCAGTCACACCGTGACAGAGGGCAGAGCCATTGGGGAGGGAAGTGCACAGGGACTCCTCCTGGGAGGGACCTCGGGAGGTTTCCAGGCCAGGCCAAAGCACAGTCAGTGGGGAAGGGACACAGGGAGGGGCTGTTTGTGTGCTCTGCCGTGGCAGGATGAGAGGCAGAGCTGCAGAGACACCCAGACCATGTGGGTCCCTGCAGGAGCTGATCTCACACAGCGGCTCCCAGGCCTCTGCTGCTCCCTGGTGTCTGTGTGATGTTCCCTGGTGGTTACACCCAGCCCCACACACACCAGTGCTGTGCACACACACCAGTCTCACCAGTGCCTGGGCCCCAACGGGCACAGGACCTGATGATCTGTGGTGCCCTGTCCAGTATCAGGCACTTGGACATCCCAGAGCAGAGAGAGCTCCCTTGTCCCAGACACTTCTTGGCACTGGAGGGTTTAGGAAAATGCCACAGGCTGTGGGGATCGGCTGCAGGGCACAGCCAGGGATGGACACTGGCCATCACCTCTCAGCAAACCACCTTGATCCCCATCCTTTCCCTTCCTGGGGTCCTTTCTTAGACAGCCCATGGGAAATGTTGCACATTCTCCAAATGCCCTTTGTGATTTCCATCACGAATCCCAGACCCCGATGCAGAACCCCCCATGCTCAGCTGGCAAGGTCACACTGGAAAGCTCTGCCATTGACTCTTTGGTGAGTCTTTCATTAGGAGGTGTCAGGGCTTTCCTTGAATTAATTTTTAAACTTTTGTTGTTTTAATTGGAATGGCCCTAAAATACAGTCTATTGCACCCTCCTTGCTGGGGTGTTTTGGTTTAAGGTAAATTTGGGAGGAAATTTTTGAATGGTATTTTTTAAAACTAGTTTGGAAAAAAAAAATTAGAGAGGAGTGGATAAAACTGTTTATTTAACAGACAAAGTATTTTTTGGTATGGAAATGAACAATACTAAACAGCAAAACTTTTTGCTGCTTTGAAGAGATGATAAATTTAGAAGGGTTTTTTCTGTGGGTTACAGCTTGGCTTACTAAGTTTGTTTTCAGTTTTTTTGGCATTGGGAAGTGCTGGAGCCCAGGCCAGGCTTGGTGGGCTACAGGTGTGAGTTTCCAGTGTTTTTTCTGGGTTTTTAGTTTAGAGCAGGTTTGAATAATTTTAAGAAAAAGGCAGGAAAACAAACAAACAAACAAAAAAAGTTCAGGGGACTTTTTTGTTTTAGTTAGTTAGAAAATTAATTAAAAAGCAAAAGAGACTTTCTTTTGTTGTTCATTGTAGACAACACAGTTTGTCTGAAGAATGTGGGGGAGTGCTGTTTTTGATAACAAACTCTGCATTTTAATTTTTTTTTCTTTTTGGAACTAGTTTTAAAGTTGTAGAACTTAATATTTAATACCAACAGAACAGAGGATTTGAGGATACAAGCATTATAAAGTTACCTCGAGACATTTTACTTTTTATTTTTATGTTGTTAGTTTATTATTATATTTAATATATATTTTAATTTTATAAATACATCCATTATATATCTATCTATCTATATATATCTATATATATATATATATACACACATATATATACACATATATGTATGTGTATACATATACATATACATATACATATACATATACATATACATATACATATATATACATATATGTGTATATACACACAGGATATAGTTATATGCAGACAATGACAGTGATATTTGACAGTGATATTTAATAGTAATATCTACATATGATTTTTACTTAATAATTAGATTTTTCGGAGGTAAATATTGTGTTGTTTTATTTTTTGTATTATTTATTACGTGTAACCTGGTTTGTGAGCAAAGACAATTTTAGGAATGTGTTTGTTTGTATCTGAGGTAGAATTGATTTAAACTGTTTTTTAAAATAAATTTTTGGTATGTATTACTGGGACTTTATTTTTGTTTCCTGTATGCAAGGACTTAGATTGGGCAGGACCCGCTCGGTTGGTGGAGCTTCGAGTCGTAACTAACTAGGTGGCTTTTGTTAGATGCTGCTTTTAATTTTTGAAATATATTTTATTTAATGTTTTTAAGGTGGTTTTTAACAGTTTATTGTATTTTTCTACTTTGCTTGCCGCTGGTGTATGGCAGGGGATATGGTAACACCTACTCAGTGCCAAGTTTTTTAGCTCAGGTGTTGATAAGGTTATTTTTGAAATGAGCTTTATTGTTTAATTGTTTCAGGGGTACTATGTTTTTAAAGGATTTGCTTTTTTAGGCTTAGGATGGTGTTCTGGGTAGTGGTGTGAGGCACAGAGTTGGTTTTTAATTATTTGGTGGTGGCTTTTACTCTGGCCAGTACGTAGTGTTTGCTTTGGCGGGTTTGAGGCTGTGTGATGTAGTCAATTTGTCAGGCTTTTTGTATTTATACTTGGATTACAGTTTTTTATACTAGAGGGGCTTTATTTGTTTGGTTTGCTTGATGGCAGTACATATTTTACAGTTAAGGATAACTTGGGAAATATTGTTTATGGTTAAATTTATTTTTTGGTTTTGTGCTTATTTATAGGTGATATTTTTGTCTTGATGACTTGAAGCATTATGGGTTTATTGGCCTAGGAATAACTTTTTTTGTGTGTTGTTAATTTATTTTTTATATTTTTATTTGTGCAGCTTGATTTGTTTGTTGTTTTTTGTTAGTTTTATTTTTGGGGACATGGGCATTTATATGATGAATTTTTACAGGCAGTTTTTTATTTGAGTGGCAATGCTTTTTATTTGTTAGTAGTTTAGATTGGTTTTTTTATGTTGTCAGTGAATCTTTTTTAATTTTTTAGCTAATTTTACACAGCATTGGCTATTATTTATGAATTGGTATAAAGGTAGAGCTTTGGCTAATTTTTCTTTTAGTAATGTTTAGGGCTAGCTGAACAGCTTTGAGTTCAGCAAGTTGACTTTTTTTCGGTAGCTTGTGCAGCTTGTGTAGCTTGTTGTGTGGGGCTTTATACAGCTGGTTTTTATTTTTGGTTTATTGTTACGATGTGACAGGAGCTGTTGGTGAAAAGAGCGTAGCGTGTTTTATTTGTTGGCAGTTGGTTGTATGGTGGGACTTTTTTAGCATGTGTTATTTGTTTTTGGGTGGTTTTTTTTGTTAGTGAGACTTAAGTTTTTAGATTTGGGTTAATTTGCAATTATTATTAAAATTTTAGGGTGATTTAATTTTTTATTATGGGCACGTTGCGTGGTGAGGGTAATTTATTTGTTTTATGTGGTGTTGGTGGTGTGGTGGGTAGAGGGAACTTTTGCATTGAACATTTATTTTAGCACTGGTAGTTGGGGTGCCAGGAGAAGTTGTGTTTTTGTGTTAATTATGAACACAATTATGAATTATGAATTAATTATGAATGATGTTATTATGTGTTAATAATGAACATTTAAAAAAAATGACTTAACAGATTTAAAGGAGAAGAAGGAAAGGCTGAAAAGCCTCATCCCTTGCTCTTTTTTTAACAAACTGGATGCAATTACTAATAAACCTCCAAAACATGCTGTTGGAACTGGGATGCAGGCAAGGACGAAGAAACTATAAACTATATATATTTGGAACAAACCTTACTAGCTTTATAAACTTTTTATAAATCATTATCAGTGAGCTCAGTATAATAGTTATTTTAATCTGTGTGTTTTTACTGAAAAAGCTAGGTGTTAGGGACACTACTGGAGCTATCTTCAGATAAGAAAATAAGTGTAGGGACCAGAAAGGTATTAAAACTTTAAAAAAACTTAGGGACTGCAGTGCAAGCCCTCTCTCTGAACAAGCCCCCTCCCTCCTGTCCCCCAGCCAAGCCTCTGCCCTCAGGGCTGGGGGTCCAAGGGGTGAAGCCCCTCCTGTGCAGGCAGAGCTGCAGCAGAGCCGTGGGGCAGCTCTGCAGCCCCGGGCCCAGTTCCCTCTGCAGAGCACAGGGCTGGGAGCAGCTGCCCAGCACTGGGGGCTCTGGGAGGGGGCACAGCTGGCTCAGGGTGACACTGTCCCCAGTGCCTGGCTGTGGGCAATTGTCCTGGTTTTAGGACAGAGTTCTGCCAAAAAACGGCAGAAGTTCCCCTTGAAATAGAGAAATCAATGTCACCCTCCGAGTGTTATAATTGTTTCAAATCAAGGACTCAAGGCGGAGATAAGGAGGTAAAAGTAACAGCTCTTTACTACTCTAACTCACAGCACAAGTAGAAAACAACAGTAATTATTAAAATTACCGACGAAAAACAGAAGGAAAAAGTCAGTTGTAGTCCTTTTCTTAGACGCGACACACTCGGTCTGTGTCCGTTCCTGGGGGTGTAACTGTAGCAGGGCTGCACAGCTGCAGGCGCAGGCGGGAGCCAGGAGGTGGAGTGGAACAGCCGCGGCCGGCTGGCTCAGGTGGGAGCTCTTCGCTCCGGTCCTGTGTCCAGATGACCAGTTGTATTCCCAGAGGTAGGAAGTATTTGGTCTTTGGTGGTCAGCAGCGCCTCCGAGGTAGCAGGGCAGATGCTGGGCAGCTGAATGCAGCCGGCCCCCAAGTCTCCTACCTCCTCACACCGCCGAGCAGACTGGAGAAGTTCCCCTCCCCTCTCTCTCCCCGAAACAGCCGGGCCCTCCAGAAGCCTCATGCTCCCCTGAGTAGCTCCCCTCCCGGAAGTCCGATCCCTCCGGGTAGCTCCGGTCCCACCCACCCGCCTGTCCAGGGCCATCACAAACCCTGGGCACAGCCGGCGGGTTCTGTTAGCATTACAATGGGAAAAAAATTCTCCCCACTCATACATTAAAGGAACACAATCCCAACCTTCAACATTATCCACCCCGAATTTTTCCCATGCCAACATGCTACAGCAAATTAAAAACCTTTAAATCATATACATACAGGCAGTTACAGGCACAGTATCATAGATAGTTCACCCTAGAACAAGGTCTCCTTGGGGATGCATCGGGTCTCTCCATCCTTTTGCATCACCCACCAAGTGCAACCTGGTCCTTGAGCGAAACCACCCCACGAACAGGATTGTCTTTGCTGGAGGCAGAGTTCACCCAAACAGTTTTCCCTAACATGCCTCTCAGGTGTACCACTGGGACCCTATCTCCATCTGGTGTTCCCAAAGGCTCAGATTGGGCAGGACCTGCTCGGGTTAGTGGAACCTCGGGTATTCACTAACCATGTGGCCTTTGGTAAATTAATCTCCCAGTTCTTAAAAGTCCCCCACCCAGTGCTTTTAAGGTGGTTTTAAGCAGGCCATTGCACCGCTCGACTTTCCCAGCCGCTGGTGCATGGTAGGGAATATGGCACACCCACTCAATGCCATGTTCTTTAGCCCAGGTGCTAACAAGGCTATTTTTGAAATGAGTCCCATTGTCTGACTCAATTCTCTCAGGGGTACCATGTCTCCAAAGGACTTGTTTTTCCAGGCCTAGGATGGTGTTCCGAGCAGTAGCGTGGGGCACAGGGTAGGTCTCCAACCACCCAGTGGTGGCTTCCACCATGGTCAGCACGTAGCGCTTGCCTTGGCGGGTCTGAGGCAGTGTGATGTAGTCAATCTGCCAGGCCTCTCCATACTTATATTTGGACCATCGCCCACCATACCAGAGGGGCTTCACCCGCTTGGCTTGCTTGATGGCAGCACACGCCTCACAGTCATGGATAACCTGGGAAATACTGTCCATGGTTAGATCCACCCCCTCGGTCTCGTGCCCACTTATAGGTGGCGTCTCTGCCCTGATGACCTGAGGCATCATGGGCCCATTGAGCCAGGAACAATTCTCCCTTGTGCTCCCAATCTAAGTCTATCTTTGACACCTCTATCTGTGCAGCCTGATCTACCCGCCTGCCAGCCGGTGTTCTTCCCTAGCCCGACTCTGGGAACATGGGCATCCACATGACGGACTTTCACAGGTAGCTTCTCTATCCGAGTGGCAATGTCTTTCCACTCATCAGCAGCCCAGATTGGCTTTCCTCTACGTTGCCAGTAAGCCTTTTTCCACCTTTCCAGCCAGCCCCACAGAGCATTGGCTACCATCCATGAATCAGTGTAGAGGTAGAGCTTTGGCCATTTCTCTCTCAGCAATGTCCAAGGCCAGCTGAACAGCTTTGAGTTCAGCAAGTTGGCTTGATCCACCTTCTCCTTCAGTAGCTTGTGCAACCTGTCGTGTGGGGGCTCCATACGGCTGCTTTCCACTTCCGATTCATTCCCACGATGCGACAGGAACCGTCGGTGAAAAGAGCGTAGCACGCTTCATCTGCTGGCAGCTGGTTGTACGGTGGGGCTTCTTCAGCTCGGGTCACTTGCTTCTGCTCCTCCTCCGGTGAGACCAAAATCTTCACCTTCTGGCCAGTTTGTAATTATCTCCAAAATCCCAGGGCGATTTGGGTTACCAATGCGGGCGCGCTGCGTGATGAGGGCAATCCACTTGCTCCATGTGGCGTCGGTGGCATGGTGGGTAGAAGGAACCTTTCCTTTGAACATCCACCCCAGCACTGGCAGTCGGGGTGCCAGGAGAAGTTGTGCTTCTGTGCCACCACCTCTGAGGCAGCTTGAACTCCTTCATAGGCAGCCAAGATTTCCTTCTCCGTCGGAGTGTAATTGGCTTCAGAACCTCTGTAACTCCTGCTCCAGAATCCCAGGGGTCGGCCTCGAGTTTCACCAGGCACCTTCTGCCAAAGGCTCCAGGACAGACCATGGTTCCCGCTGCAGAGTAGAGAACATTATTTACCTATGGTCCTGTCCTGACTGGGCCAAGGGCTACAGCATGAGCGATCTCCTGCTTGATCTGGGCGAAGGCTTGCTGCTGTTCAGGGCCCCAGTGGAAATCATTCTTCTTGCGGGTGACCAGGTAGAGAGGGCTCACAATCTGGCTCTATTCAGGGATATGCATTCTCCAAAAGCCTATGGCACCTAGGAAAGCTTGTGTTTCCTTCTTGCTTGTTGGTGCTGACATTGCAGTGATCTTATTGATGACCTCAGTGGGGACCTGGCGCCGTCCGTCTTGCCACTTCACTCCCAGGAACTGGATCTCTCGAGCAGGTCCTTTGACTTTGCTTTTCTTGATGGCAAAGCCAGCTTCCAGCAAAATGTGGATGATTTTCTCCCCTTCTCAAAGACCTCTGTTGCCGTGTTCCCCACACAATGATGTCATCAATGTATTGCAAATGTTCTGGGGCCTCACCCTTTTCCAGCGCAGCCTGGATCAGCCCATGGCAGATGGTAGGGCTGTGTTTCCACCCCTGGGGCAGTCGGTTCCAGGTGTACTGCACACCCTCCAGGTGAAAGCAAACTGAGGCCTGCACTCTGCTGCCAAAGGAATGGAGAAAAATGCATTGGCAATGTCAATGGTAGCATACCACTTCGCTGCCTTGGACTCCAGCTCGTACTGCAGCTCCAGCATGTCCGGCACGGCTGCGCCAGCGGTGGAGTCACTTCATTCAAGGCACGATAGTCCACAGTCAATCTCCATTCCCCTCAGACTTGCGCACAGGCCAGATGGGGCTGTTGAAGGGTGAGTGGGTTTTGCTCACCACCCCTTGGCTCTCCAGCTCACGGATCATCTTGTGGATGGGGATCACAGCATCTCGATTTGTCCGGTACTGCCGGGCGGTGCACTGTCATGGTGGCAATTGGTACCTGTTGCTCTGTCACTTTCAGGAGTCCCACTGCAGATGGATTTTCTGACAGTCCAGGCAAGGTGTTCAACTGCTTAATACTCTCTGCCGATACAGCAGCTATTCCAAAAGCCCACCTGAATCCCCTTGATCTTTGTAGTAGCCATTCCTGAGGAAGTCTATGCCTAGAATGCACGGTGCCCCTGGGCCAGTTACAATCGGATGTTTCTGCCACCCCTTCCCTGTCAGGCTAATCTCAGCTTCCAGCAAAGTAAATTCCTGTGATCCCCTCACACCCCAACAATGGAAACAGGTACCTTCCCCACATGTTCTGATGGTATCAGGGTGCATTGTGAACCCGTATCAACTAACATTCTATGTTTCTGTGGCTTTGATGTGCCAGGCCATCGCACCCACACTACCCAGTAGATCCTGTTATCCCATGCCTCCCCTGGCTAGAGGCAGGGCCCCTCTAGCCCTGGTTATTATTTCCTTCCTGGGCATACATAGTGGAGGTCCCTTCCAGGGGATCTGACAGATCATCCTCCCTTCTGTAGTACCCTGCACCTTGGTTGTGGGAGGTCGAGGCTACCTTCATTTTAGCGGTTCCCTCGGTTGGCATTTCTCCTGAGCTGACGCACCCGTGCTGCCAGGACAGAAGTGGGCTTCCCATCCCATTTTTCCATGTCTTCCCCATGGTCTCGCAGGAAGAACCACAGGTCAGTTCGTGAGGAGTATCCTCTGTCCCTAGCTGGGGGCGTTGGGTGAGATTTGGGGCCTGTGACTCGTACTGGTGCTGCATTGATCTTCCTTATCTCCTCCCTTATAATCTCCCTCACCTCCTTTCAACCCTCTCATCCCCTTCATCTCCTCTTGGACCTCTTGGAGGTCCCTGGCCACAGCAGAGACCTTGGCCTGCACTGGGCCATTAATCATACTGTCAAAATTTCTGAGCTTGCTGGCAACAGAACCCACTGTCTCTCAGTGCTCATCAGCCCTAATCAGTGCAATGTAGGTAGTAAATTCAGATGGCCCCAGGGTTGCCAGATCCCACAACATCTGCCCTGTGCACCTGACCTTGTCAGGGTCATTGTCATGCTGTCCATCCCTCCCAAAGAGTACCTCTAATACTGCCACTTCCCCAGCTGCTGGATCCCTTCCTCAATGGTCTTCCAGCGCATTCTATGGTGGTGCTCCTGCATTCTCTCTTGTGGATAAACTTCTCTCTCACACTCATTAGAAGCCATTCCCAGAGGGAAAGGAGGCCTTGCTCCTTACGAATGTCTGGTCCACACCTGAGTCCTGGGCCAAGGATCCCAAATTCCTGGCCTCAGTGCCATCCAGTTGTACACCTCTCCCCATAAGGTCCCAGACACGAAGTAACCAGGTTGTAAAAGGCTCCCGGCCCCGTCGCACAATGTCTTTTCGCAGGTTACGGAGAGTGTCATATGAGAGAGACTCGTGACAATCTCAACCTCTGGCTCCTTGCTGACTGTGAGGACCCTCCTGGCTGATCCCCACTATCTAGGTGCTTTGTTTTAATCTTAGATTTCCGAGTTTCCACAGGGGCAACTGCTGCTGGCTGTGGCTGCCCCTGTGATCCAGCTGGAACATGGACAGATGTAACATCTACGGGTTCCACTGCAGCACCATCAGACTCTCCCTCTTTAGGGCAGGGGGAGGGTTTCTCACTAGCTGGGGAAAGGTGCTCCTTCAACACCTGGCCCATGTCCTGTATCTCCTTCACTAGAACCCCCACCCACTCTGGCTGGTTCATTTCTGCAGTGGGCTGTGGGGCAACACCAGGCTCTGGGGCAGCATCTCTAGTCTCAGGGACAGGGGCAGGCTCTGGGGCAGCATCCTCACGGTTGTTATCCAAGCCAGTATTCCTTGTTTCTGAATGCTAAGTAAAGCAGGCCCATCAGCAACACCAGCCACGGAATAATAATACTAGCAATTAAAGCAAATCTGAAATCCTTGAAAACTGGTGGGGTAGCCTCAAAAACTGGGTGACAGGTTGGGAGAAAATTTCCCTTGCATTCATTGCCTCACAGTAAGTACCATTGTTGAAATAACCCCAGAAACATGCAGTTAGAGTACGATAGCTCTGGATCCATGTGGCCAATTTCCAGAAAAACTAAAACCCATGAATTCCTGACAAACCAATCCAAAACACAAATCGGATCATAGCTACAATAAATTTGGTGAGGGGGCCCATATTCAAAAAAAGGGCTTGCAAATGGGAGAGAAATATCTGTGACCACGTGGAGCCCAAACCAGATTAAACTAGACAACGTGTTGCTGCTTAAGAGCTGCTACCCTCTCTTAACTCGCCTTTTTAATGCCCTCAGCCCCACGTTACGCCAAAATCTGTCCTGGTTTTAGGGACAGAGTTCTGCCAAAAACGGCAGAAGTTCCCTTGAAATAGAGAAATCAATGTCACCCTCCGAGTGTTATAATTGTTTCAAATCAAGGACTCAAGGCGGAGATAAGGAGGTAAAAGTAACAGCTCTTTACTACTCTAACTCACAGCACAAGTAGAAAACAACAGTAATTATTAAAATTACCGACTTAAAAACAGAAGAAAAAGTCAGTTGTAGTCCTTTCTTAGACGCTGACACACTCGGTCTGTGTCCGTTCCTGGGGTGTAACTGTAGCAGGGCCTGCACAGCTGCAGGCGCAGGCGGAGCCAGGAGGTGGAGTGGAACAGCCGCGCCGGGCTGGCTCAGGTGGGAGCTCTTCACTCCGATCCTGTGTCCAGATGACCAGTTGTATTCCCAGAGGTAGGAAGTATTTGGTCTTTGGTGGTCAGCAGCGCTCCGAGGTAGCAGGGCAGATGCTGGGCAGCTGAATGCAGCCGGCCCCAAGTCTCCTACCTCCTCACACCACCGAGCAGACTGGAGAAGTTCCCCTCCCCTCTCTCTCCCCGAAAACAGCCGGGCCCTCCAGAAGCCTCGTGCCCCCTGAGTAGCTCCCCCCCGGGAAGTCCGCATCCTCCGGGTAGCTCCG
>JAREIS010002332.1:0-14512 GCA_030060385.1 Muscicapa striata striata | reverse complement strand
AACCCCCAGAAATCAACAGGGAACCCCCCAAAAAAATCTTCAGGGGACCCCAAAAATCATCAGGGACCCCAAAAATCGTCAGAGACCCAAAAAAAATTTAGGGGACCCCAAAAATCATCAGGGACCCCCCAAAAATCATCAGGGGCAAAAAATCATCAAGAGACCCCAAAAATCAAAGGAACCCCAAAAATCCCTTCAGGAACCCCAAAACTCCTCAGGGACACCTTTTTTTTTTTTTTTAATTTAATGGGATTTTTGTGGTTCTTTAATGGGATTTTTGGAGTTATTTAATGAGATTTCTGGAGATTGTTTAATGGGATTTTTGGGGTTCTTTAATGGGATTTTGGGTTATTTAATGGGATTTTTTTTTTAATTTAATGGGATTTTGGGGTTATTTAATGGAATTTTTTTTATTTATTTAATGGGATTTTTGGGGTTATTTAATGGGATTTTGGGTTATTTAATGGAATTTTTTTTATTTATTTAATGGGATTTTGGGGGTTATTTAATGGGATTTTTGGGGTTATTTAATGGGATTTTTTTTGTATTTAGGATATTTTTGGGTTATTTAGTAGGATTTTGTGGTTATTTAGAATCTTTTGGGGTTATTTAGGATATTTTTAGGATATTTTGGGGTGACTCACTGGCGGGCTCGGTGCTCACGGGGTTTTGGGGTTATTTAGGATATTTAAAATATTTTTAGGATATTTTTAGGATATTTTTAAGATATATTTTGGATATCGTTAGGATATTTTTTGGATATTTTTTGGATATTGTTAGGATATTTTTTGGATATTTTAAAGATATTTTTTGGATATTTTTTGGATTTTTTTTTAAATTTTTTTGGATTTTTTTAGGATATTTTTTTGATATTTTTTTGGATTTTTTTAAAATTTTTTTGGGATATTTTTTGGATATTTTTAGGGTATTTTTTGGATATTTCTGGGATATTTTTGGGATATTTTTGGGCTATTTTGGGTGACTCACCGGCGGGCTCGGTGCTCACGGGGTTTATGGGATATTTAGGATATTTAGGATATTTTTGGTGATATTTAGGATATTTTTAGGATATATTTAGGATATTTTTTGGACACTTTTACGATATTCTTAGGATTATTTTTTGGATTATTTTTGGATTTTTTTTTTTTTTTATTTTTTTGGATTTTTTAGGATATTTTTTTATATTTTTTGGATTTTTTAAAATTTTTAGGATATTTTTGGATATTTTTAGGGTATTTTTGGATATTTCTGGGATATTTTTGGGATATTTTTGGGATATTTTTGGGATATTTTTGGGATATTTTGGGTCACTCCCCAGCAGGCTCGGTGCTCACGGGGTTTATGGGATATTTAGGATATTTAGGATATTTTTAGCGATATTTAGGATATTTTTGGGGTTATTTAGGATATTTAAAATATTTTTAGGATATTTTTAGGATATTTTTAAGATATTTTTTTGATATTGTTAGGATATTTTTTGGATATTTTTAAGATATTTTTTGGATATTTTTTGGATTTTTTTTTTTTTTTTTTTTTTTTGCGATATTTTTTGGATATTTTTAGGGTATTTTTTGGATATTTCTGGGACATTTTTAGGACATTTTTAGGACATTTTTAGGGTCACTCACTGGCAGGCTCGGTGCTCACGGGCTTTATGGGATATTTAGGATATTTAGGATATTTTGGGATTATTTAGGATATTTTTAGGATATTTTTAAGTTATATTTAGAATATTTTTTGGATACTTTTAGGATATTCTTAGGATATTCTTAGGATATTTTTTGGATTATTTTTGGATTTTTTTTTTTTTTTTGGATTTTTTTAGGATATTTTTTTATATTTTTGGATTTTTTTTGGGATATTTTTGGATATTTTTAGGTATTTTTTGGATATTTCTGGGATATTTCTGGGATATTTCTGGGATATTTTTGGGATATTTTTGGGATATTTTTGGGATATTTTTGGGATATTTTTGGGATATTTTTGGGATATTTTTGGGATATTTTTGGGATATTTTTGGGCTATTTTGGGTGACTCACTGGCGGGCTCGGTGCTCACAGGGTTTATATGATATTTATGATATTTAGGATATTTTTAGCGATATTTAGGATATTTTTGGGGATATTTAGGATATTTTTAGGGACACTCACCGGCGGGCTCGGTGCTGACGGGCTTTATGGGATATTTAGGATATTTAGGATATTTTGGGATTATTTAGGATATTTTTAAGTTATATTTAGGATATTTTTTGGATACTTTTAGGATATTCTTAGGATATTCTTAGGATATTTTTTGGATTATTTTTGGATTTTTTTTAAATTTTTTTTTTATTTTTTAGGATTTTTTTTGATATTTTTTTGGATTTTTTTTAATTTTTTGGGGATTTTTTTTGATATTTTTAGGGTATTTTTTGGATATTTCTGGGATATTTTTGGGCTACTTTGGGTCACTCACCAGCGGGCTCGGTGCTCACGGGGTTTATGGGATATTTAGGATATTTTGGATATTTTTAGCGATATTTAGGATATTTTTGGCGATATTTAGGATATTTTTAGGACATTTTTAGGACATTTTTAGGGTCACTCACCGGCGGGCTCAGTGCTCACGGGGTTTATAGGATATTTATGATATTTATTATATTTATTATATTTAGGATATTTTTAGCGATATTTAGGATATTTTTGGCGATATTTAGGATATTTTTAGGATATTTTTAGGACATTTTTAGGGTCACTCACCGGCGGGCTCGGTGCTGATGGGGTTTATAGGATATTTATGATATTTAGGATATTTATTATATTTAGGATATTTTTAGCGATATTTAGGATATTTTTAGGACATTTTTAGGACATTTTTAGGGCCACTCACCGGCGGGCTCGGTGCTGACGGGGTTTATGGGATATTGATGATATTTAGGATATTTTGGGGATATTTAGGATATTTTTGGGATATTTTTAGGACATATTTAGGGCCACTCACCGGCGGGCTCGGTGCTCACGGGGTTTATATGATATTTATTACATTTAGGATATTTTTGGGGATATTTAGGATATTTTTAGGACATTTTTAGGGTCACTCACTGGCAGGCTCGGTGCTCAAGGGGTTTATGGGATATTTAGGATATTTAGGATATTTTTAGGATATTTTTAGGATATTTTTAGGACATTTTTAGGATATTTTTAGGATATTTTGGGTCACTCACTGGCGGGCTCGGTGCTCACAGGGTTTATGGGATATTTAGGATATTTTTGCGGATATTTATGATATTTTTAGGACATTTAGGATATTTTTGGGGATATTCAGGATATTTTGGGTCACTCACCAGCAGGCTCGGTGCTCACGGGGTTTATGGAATATTGGCAATATTTAGGATATTTATGATATTTTTGGGGACATTTAGGACATTTTTAGGACATTTTTAGGGCCACTCACCGGCGGGCTCGGTGCTGACGGGGTTTATGGGATATTTACGATATTTAGGATATTTTTGGGGATATTTAGGATATTTTTAGGACATTTTTAGGACATTTTTAGGGCCACTCACCGGCGGGCTCGGTGCTGAGGGCCGCGCTGGGCGCGCTGGGCTCGCCCCGCCCGAAGCCGTTCACGGCCAGGACGCGGAACCGGTACCGCCCGTAGGGGGAGAGCTGGAGGCGCGCGCGGGGCTCCGAGCGCGGCACCGTCAGCAGCTCCACGAAGCGGCCCGGGGAGAAAATGCTCTCCTCCTGCTCCACCACGAACTCTGCAAGGGGGGAAAGGGTTAAAAAAATCCAAAAATCCCAAAATTCCAAACCCTGAAATCCCCAAATCCCCAAAATTCCAAACCCTGAATTTCCCAAATTCCCCATCCCTCCTCCTGCTCCACCACGAACTCTGCAAGGGGAGAAAAGGGTTAGAAAAATCCAAAATCACCCAAATTCCAAACCCTGAAATCCCCAAATCCCCGAAATTCCAAACCCCCAAATTCCCAAATTCCAAAATCCCCAAGTCCCAAATTCCCCAGCCCCTTCTCCTGCTCCACCACAAACTCTGCGTTTTTTGGGGGAGAAAAGGGTTAGAAAAATCCAAAATCACCCAAATTCCAAACCCTGAAATCCCCAAATCCCCAAAATTCCAAACAGCAAAAACCCCAAATCCCCAAAATTCCAAACCCCCAAATTCCCAAATTCCAAATTCTGAAATTCCCCAAATTCTGAATTTCCCCAAATTCCCCATCCCCTCCTCCTGCTCCACCACGAACTCTGCGTTTTTTGGGGGGGAAAAGGGTTAGAAAAATCCAAAATCCCCAAAATTCCAAACCCTGAAATCCCCAAATCCTGAAATTCCCAAAATTCCCATCCCTCCTCCTGCTCCACCACGAACTCTGCAAGTGGAAAAAGGGTTAAAAAAATCCAAAAATCCCAAAATTCCAAATCCTGAAATTCCCAAAATTCCAAAGTCTGAAATTTCCCAAATTCCCCATCCCCTCCTCCTGCTCCACCACGAACTCTGCGGTTTTTGGGGGGGAAAAGGGTTAAAAAAATCCAAATTCCCCGAAATTCCAAACCCCAAAATTCCCAAATCCCCAAAATTCCAAACCCTGAATTTCCCCAAATTCCCCATCCCTCCTCCTGCTCCACCACGAACTCTGCAGGGAGAGAAGGGTTAAAAAAATCCAAAAATTCCAAAATTCCAAACCGCAAAAACCCCAAATCCCCGAAATTCCAAACCCCCAAATTCCCAAATTCCAAAATCCCCAAGTCCCAAATTCCCCATCCCTCCTCCTGCTCCACCACGAACTCTGCAAGGGGAGAAAAGGGTTAGAAAAATCCAAAATCACCCAAATTCCAAGCCCTGAAATCCCCAAATCCCCAAAATTCCAAACCCTGAATTTCCCCAAATTCCCCATCCCTCCTCCTGCTCCACCACGAACTCTGCGGGGGGAAAAGGGTTAGAAAAATCCAAAATCACCGAAATTCCAAACCCTGAAATCCCCAAATCCCCAAAATTCCAAACCGCAAAAACCCCAAGTCCCAAATTCCCCATCCCTCCTCCTGCTCCACCACGAACTCTGCAGGGAGAGAAGGGTTAAAAAAATCCAAAAATTCCAAAATTCCAAACCGCAAAAACCCCAAATCCCCAAAATTCCAAACCCCCAAATTCCCAAATTCCAAAATCCCCAAGTCCCAAATTCCCCAGCCCCTCCTCCTGCTCCACCACGAACTCTGCGGGGAGAAAAGGGTTAGAAAAATCCAAAATCACCCAAATTCCAAACCCTGAAATCCCCAAATCCCCAAAATTCCAAACCCTGAAATCCCCAAATCCCAAATTCCAAACCGCAAAAACCCCAAATCCCCAAAATTCCCAAATCCCAAATTCTGAAATTCCCCAAATTCCCCATCCCCTCCTCCTGCTCCACCACGAACTCTGCAAGGGGAGAAAAGGGTTAGAAAAATCCAAAATCACCCAAATTCCAAATCCCAAAATGCCCAAATCCCAAATCCTGAAATTTCCCAAATTCCCCATCCCTTCCTCCTGCTCCACCATGAACTCTGCAAGGAGGAAAAAGGGTTAAAAAATCTAAAAATCCCCAAAATTCCAAACCCTGAAATCCCCAAATCCCCAAAATTCCAAACCCCAAAATCCCCAAATCCCAAATCCTGAAATTCCCAAAATTCCCCATCCCCTCCTCCTGCTCCACCACGAACTCTGCGGTTTTTGGGGGGGAAAAGGGTTAGAAAAATCCAAAATCACCCAAATTCCAAACCCTGAAATCCCCAAATCCCCAAAATTCCAAACCGCAAAAACCCCAAATCCCAAATCTTGAATTTCCCCAAATTCCCCATCCCTTCCTCCTGCTCCACCACGAACTCTGCAAGGGGGGAAAGGGTTAAAAAAATCCCGAAATTCCAAACCCTGAAATCCCCAAATCCCCAAAATTCCAAACCCCCAAATTCCCAAATTCCAAAATCCCAAAGTCCCAAATTCTGCATCCCCTCCTCCTGCTCCACCACGAACTCTGCAGTTTTGGGGGAAAAGGGTTAGAAAAATCCAAAATCCCCGAAATTCCAAACCCTGAAATCCCCAAATCCTGAAATTCCCAAAATTCCCATCCCCTCCTCCTGCTCCACCACGAACTCTGCGTTTTGGGGGGGAAAAGGGTTAGAAAAATCCAAAATCACCGAAATTCCAAACCCCAAAATTCCCAAAATTCCAAATCTTGAATTTCCCCAAATTCCCCATCCCCTCCTCCTGCTCCACCACGAACTCTGCGTTTTTTGGGAGAAAAGGGTTAGAAAAATCCAAAATCACCGAAATTCCAAACCCCAAAATTCCCAAAATTCCAAATCTTGAATTTCCCCAAATTCCCCATCCCCTCCTCCTGCTCCACCACGAACTCTGCAAGTCGAAAAAGGGTTAAAAAAATCCAAAAATCCCAAAATTCCAAATCCTGAAATTCCCAAAATTCCAAATTCTGAAATTCCCCAAAATTCCCATCCCTCCTCCTGCTCCACCACGAACTCTGTGGAGGAAAAAGGGTTAAAAAAACCCCAAAATCTCCCCCAAATTCCCATCCTAGACCCCCCCAAATCCCCCCAGACCCCCCAAAACTCCTCTGAAGCCCCCTGACCCCTCCATGATTCCAGCCCTGAGCTCCTTCCTGACACTTCCACACCCCCAGGACCCCCAAATTTCCCCAAATTTCCCCCAAATTTTCCCAAATCTCCCCAAATTCCCACCCCAGACCCCTCAAAGCCCCCAGGACCCCCAAACCCCCTGAAGCCCCCAGACCCCCATGATTCCAGCCCTGAGCTCCTTCCTGACACTTGCAGACACCCCAGGACCCCCAAATTCCCCAAAATTCCCCAAATTCCCAAAATCTCCCCAGATCTCCCCCAAATTCCCCAAATTTCCACCTCAGACACCCCCAGAACACCCAGACCCCCAAAACCCCCTGAAGCCCCCAGACCCTTCCAGATCTCCAGCCCTGAGCTCCCTCCTGACACTTCCACACCCCCCAGGACCCCCAAATTCCCCAAAATTCCCAAATTTCCCCAAATCTCCCCCAAATTCCCACCCCAGCCCCCTCAAAGCCCCCAGGACCACTCAAACCCCCTGAAGCCCCCAGACCCCCATGATTCCAGTCCTGAGCTCCTTCCTGACACTTCCAGATACCCCAGGACCCCTCGGGACCCCCCAAATTCCCCAAATCTCCCCCAAATCTCCCCAAATTCCCAAATCTCCCCAAATTTCCCCAAATCTCCCCAAATTTCCACCTCAGACACCCCCAGAACACTCAGACCCCCAAACCCCCCTGAAGCCCCCAGACCCTTCCAGATCTCCAGCCCTGAGCTCCCTCCTGACACTTCCAGACACCCCCGGGACTCCCCAAATCCCCAAATTTCCCCCAAATTTTCCCAAATCTCCCCAAATTCCCACCCCAGCCCCCTCAAAGCCCCCCAGGACCCCCAAAACTCCCTCTGAAGCCCCCAGACCCTCCATGATTCCAGCCCTGAGCTCCTTCCTGACACTTCCACACCCCCAGGACCCCCAAATTCCCCAAATCTCCCCCAAATTTCCCCAAATCTCCCCCAAATTCCCACCTCAGACACCCCCTGAAGACCCCAGACCCTTCCAGGACCTCCCAACACCCCCCAGACCCTCCATGATTCCAGCCCTGAGCTCCTTCCTGACACTTCCACACCCCCAGGACCCCCCAAATTGCCCCAAATTTCCCCCAAATTTCCCCAAATCTCCCCCAAATTCCCACCCCAGCCCCTCAAAGCCCCCAGGACCCCCAAATCTTCCCCTGAAGCCCCCAGACACCCCAAAACCCCCTGAAGCCCCCAGACCCTTCCAAATCTCCAGCCCTGAGCTCCTTCCTGACACTTCCACACCTCCCAGGACCCCCCAAATTCCCCAAATCTCCCCCAAATTTCCCCAAATCTCCCCCAAATTTCCCCAAATCTCCCCCAAATTCCCACCCCAGCCCCCCCCCCGGACCCCCCCTCACTCTCCACGGGGCTGTTGTGCTCCTCCCCCGGGCTCCAGCTGAGCACAACCTCCCGCTGGCCCAAATCCTGCAGCTGCAGGTCCCGCACGGGGCCCGGGCGGCCTGGGGGGGATGGGGAGAGAAATGGGGGGAGAAATGGGGAAATTGGGAAAAAATGGGGAAATTGGGAAAAAATGGGGAAATTGGGAAAAAATAGGGAAATTGGGAAAAAATGGGGAGAATGGGAAAAAATGGGGAAATTGGGAAAAAATAGGGAAATTGGGAAAAAACGGGGAAATTGGGAAATGGGGAAAATGGGAAAAAATGGGGAAATGGGGGGAGAAATGGGGGGAGAAATGGGGAAATTGGGAAAAAATGGGGAAATTGGGAAAAAATGGGGAAATTGGGAAATGGGGAGAATGGGGGGAGAGAAATGGGGAAATTGGGAAAAAATGGGGAGAATGGGGGGAGAAATGGGGGGAGAAATGGGGAAATTGGGAAAAAATGGGGAGAGAAATGGGGAAATGGGAAATGGGGAAATGGGGAGAGAAATGGGGAAAAAAATGGGGAAATTGGGAAAAAATGGGGAGAATGGGAAAATGGGGAGAGAAATGGGGAAATTGGGAAAAAATGGGGAGAATGGGGGGAGAAATGGGGAAAAAATGGGGGAAAAAATGGGGAAATTGGGAAAAAATGGGGAAATTGGGAAAAAATGGGGAGAGAAATGGGGAGAGAAATGGGGAAATTGGGAAAAAATGGGGAGAATGGGGGGAGAGAAATGGGGAAATTGGGAAAACGGGAGAATGGGGGAGAGAAATGGGGAAATTGGGAAAAAACGGGGAAATTGGGAAAAAATGGGGAGAATGGGAAAATGGGAAATGGGGAAATTGGGAAAAAATTGGGAGAATGGGGGGAAAAATGGGGAAATTGGGAAAAATGGGGAAATTGGGAAAAATGGGGAGAGAAATGGGGAAATTGGGAAAAAATGGGGAGAATGGGGAGAGAAATGGGGGGAAAATGGGGAAATTGGGAAAAAATGGGGAAATTGGGAAAAAATGGAGAGAATGGGGGGAGAAATGGGGAAAAAATGGGGGAAAAAATGGGGAAATTGGGAAAAAATGGGGAAATTGGGAAAAAATGGGAAAAATGGGGAGAGAAATGGGGAAATGGGAAAAAATGGGGAAATGGGGGGAGAAATGGGGAAAAAAATGGAGAAATTGGGAAAAAATGAGGAGAGAAATGGGGAGAGAAATGGGGAAATGGGAAATGGGGAAAAATGGGGAGAGAAATGGGGAAATGGGAAATGGGAAATGGGGAGAGAAATGGGGAAATGGGGAGAGAAATTGGGAAAAAATGGGAAATGGGGAAAATGGGAGGAGAAATGGGGAAATGGGAAATGGGCAATGGGGATATGGGGAGAGAAATGGGGAAAAAAATGGGGAAATTGGGAAAAAATGGGGAAATTGGGAAATGGTCCCCCGTTTTTGGGGACCCCTCCCCATTTTCAGGGGTCCCCTCCCCATTTTTTTTAATTCCCTCCCCATTTTCTGGATCCTCCTCCCCATTTTTGGGGTCCCTCCCATTTTTTTGTGGTCCCCTCCCCATTTTTAGGGTTCCCCTCCCCATTTTTTTTAATTCCCGCCCCATTTTTGGATCCCCCTCCCCATTTTTGGGGTCCACCCCCAAATTTTTTTTTGTGGTCCCCTCCCCATTTTTTGAATTCCCCTCCCCATTTTTGGAGTCCCCCCCATTTTCGGGATCCCCCCCCCATTTTCGGGAGTCCCCTCCCCATTTTCGGGTGTCCCCCCCATTTCTGGATTCCCCTCCCCATTTTTGGGGTCCCCTCCCCATTTTCGGGGGTCCCCTCCCCATTTCTTGGATCCCCCTCCCCATTTTTGGGTGTCCCCTCCCCGTTTTTTGGGGTCCCCTCCCCATTTTCGGGGTCTCACCCACGACCCTGAGCTCGGCCTCGGCCTCGGCCGCGTCCAGGGGGGTCCAGGCTCGGCAGCGGAACCGGCCCTGGTCCCGGTAATCCACGTTGGATACGGTCAGGGAGTGCCCAGACAGAGAGAACCTGCACCCCAAAATGGCAATGGGAACCCCAAAATAGAGCTGGGAACCCCAAAACACCCCAAAATCCTGACTGGGAACCCCAAAATCCTGACTGGGGTAATCCCCAAACCGGCCCTGGTCCCGGTAATCCACGTTGGATACGGTCAGGGAGTGCCCAGACAGAGAGAACCTGCACCCCAAAATAATGATGGGTACCCCAAAATAGAGCTGGGAACCCCAAAACACCCCAAAATCCTGACTGGGAACCCCAATATCCTGACTGGGGTAATCCCCAAACCGGCCCTGGTCCCGGTAATCCACGTTGGATACGGTGAGAGAGTGCCCAGACACAGAGAACCTGCACCCCAAAATAGAGCTGGGAACCCCAAAATAGCAACGGGAACCCCAAAATCCTGACTGGGGTAATCCCCAAACCGGCCCTGGTCCCGGTAATCCACGTTGGATACGGTCAGGGAGTGCCCGGACACAGAGAACCTGCACCCCAAAATAGAGCTGGGAACCCCAAAATCCTGACTGGGAACCCCAAAATAGCAATGGGAACCCCAAAATAGAGCTGGGAACCCCAAAATCCTGACTGGGGTAATCCCCAAACCGGCCCTGGTCCCGGTAATCCACGTTGGATACGGTCAGGGAGTGCCCAGACAGAGAGAACCTGCACCCCAAAATAGAGCTGGGTACCCCAAAATGGCAATGGGAACCCCAAAACACCCCAAAATCCTGACTGGGAACCCCAAAATCCTGACTGGGGTAATCTCCAAACCAGCCCTGGTCCCGGTAATCCACGTTGGATACGGTGAGAGAGTGCCCAGACAGAGAGAACCTGCACCCCAAAATAGAGCTGGGAACCCCAAAATCCTGACTGGGAACCCCAAAACATCCCAAAATCCTGACTGGGAACCCCAAAATCCTGACTGGGGTAATCCCCAAACCGGCCCTGGTCCCGGTAACCCACGTTGGATACGGTGAGAGAGTGCCCGGACACAGAGAACCTGCACCCCAAAATAGAGCTGGGAACCCCAAAATAGCAACGGGAACCCCAAAATCCTGACTGGGGTAATCCCCAAACCAGCCCTGGTCCCGCTAATCCACGTTGGATACGGTGAGAGAGTGCCCGGCCACAGAGAACCTGCACCCCAAAATAATGATGGGAACCCCAAAATGGCAATGGGAACCCCAAAATCCTGACTGGGGTAATCCCCAAACTGGCTCTGGTCCCCATAGTCCACGTTGGATACGGTGAGAGAGTGCCCGGACAGAGAGAACCTGCACCCCAAAATAATGATGGGAACCCCAAAACTGTACTGGGAACCCCAAAACACCCCAAAATCCTGACTGGGAACCCCAAAATCCTGACTGGGGTAATCCCCAAACCGGCCCTGGTCCCGGTAATCCACGTTGGATACGGTCAGGGAGTGCCCAGACAGAGAGAACCTGCACCCCAAAATAATGATGGGTACCCCAAAATAGAGCTGGGAACCCCAAAACACCCCAAAATCCTGACTGGGAACCCCAAAATGGCACTGGGAACCCCAAAATCCTGACTGGGAACCCCAAAATTCTGACTGGGGTAATCCCCAACCCGGCCTGGTCCCGGTAATCCACGTTGGATACGGTGAGAGAGTGCCCGGACAGAGAGAACCTGCACCCCAAAATGGCAATGGGAACCCCAAAATCCTGACTGGGAACCCCAAAATAGCAATGGGAACCCCAAAATAGAGCTGGGAACCCCAAAATCCTGACTGGGAACCCCAAAATACCCCAAAATGGCAATGGGAACCCCAAAATCCAGACTGGGAACCCCAAAATACCCCAAAATGGCAATGGGAACCCCAAAATCCTGACTGGGGTAAACCCCAAACTGGCCCTGGTCACCATAGTCCACACTGGCCACCGTGAGAGAGTGCCCGGCCACAGAGAACCTGCACCCCAAAATAATGATGGGAACCCCAAAACTGTGCTGGGAACCCCAAAATGGCACTGGGAACCCCAAAATGGCAATGGGAACCCTAAAACACCCCAAAATCCTGACTGGGAACCCCAAAACACCCCAAAATCCTGACTGGGGTAAACCCCAAACTGGCCCTGGTCCCCATAGTCCACATTGGCCACCGTGAGAGAGTGCCCGGCCACAGAGAGAATCTGCACCCCAAAATCCAGACTGGGTACCCCAAAACACCCCAAAATCCTGACTGGGAACCCCAAAATAGCAATGGGAACCCCAAAATCCTGACTGGGAACCCCAAAATCCTGACTGGGGTAATCCCCAAACCGGCCCTGGTCACCATAGTCCACGTTGGATACGGTCAGGGAGTGCCCGGACAGAGAGAACCTGCACCCCAAAATAGAGCTGGGAACCCCAAAATAGAGCTGGGAACCCCAAAACACCCCAAAATCCTGACTGGGAACCCCAAAATCCTGACTGGGGTAATCCCCAAACCGGCCCTGGTCCCGGTAATCCACGTTGGATACGGTGAGAGAGTGCCCGGACAGAGAGAACCTGCACCCCAAAATAGAGCTGGGAACCCCAAAACTGTGCTGGGAACCCCAAAATGGCAATGGGAACCCCAAAATAGCAATGGGAACCCCAAAATCCTGACTGGGGTAATCCCCAAACCGGCCCTGGTCCCCATAGTCCACGTTGGATACGGTGAGAGAGTGCCCAGACAGAGAGAACCTGCACCCCAAAATAGAGCTGGGAACCCCAAAATAGAGCTGGGAACCCCAAAATAGCAATGGGAACCCCAAAATAGCAATGGGAACCCCAAAATCCTGACTGGGGTAATCCCCAAACCGGCTCTGGTCCCCATAGTCCACATTGGATACGGTCAGGGAGTGCCCGGACAGAGAGAACCTGCACCCCAAAATAATGATGGGAACCCCAAAATGGCAATGGGAACCCCAAAATCCTGACTGGGAACCCCAAAACTGGGCTGGGAACCCCAAAACACCCCAAAATCCTGACTGGGGTAATCCCCAAACCAGCCCTGGTCCCGGTAATCCACGTTGGCCACAGTGAGAGAGTGCCCGGACACAGAGAGAATCTGCACCCCAAAATAATGATGGGAACCCCAAAATGGCAATGTGAACCCCAAAATGGCAATGTGAACCCCAAAATGGCAATGGGAACCCCAAAATCCTGACTGGGGTAATCCCCAAACCGGCCCTGGTCCCGGTAATCCACGTTGGATACGGTGAGAGAGTGCCCAGACAGAGAGAACCTGCACCCCAAAATAGAGCTGGGAACCCCAAAATGGCAATGGGAACCCCAAAATCCAGACTGGGAACCCCAAAATGGCAATGGGAACCCCAAAATCCTGACTGGGAACCCCAAAATGGCACTGGGAACCCCAAAATCTGACTGAGACCCTCAAATCCTCCCCAAACCCACCCCCAGCCCCCCCAGCCCCCTCACTTGTCACTGTCGGGGGTCTCAGTCACGGGGGTCCCGTCCCGCAGCCACAGGAGACCCCCAAACCCCCCCCCCAGCCCCCCCAAATTCCCCCCAAACCCTCCCTGGGATCCCCAAACCCTCCCTGGGACCCCCAAATCCTCCCCAAACCCTCCCTGGGACCCCCAAACCCACCCAAAGCCCCCCCAAATCCCCCCCAAACCCCCCTCACTTGTCACTGTCGGGGGTCTCTGTCACGGGGGTCCCGTCCCGCAGCCACAGGAGACCCCCCCAAACCCTCCCTGGGACCCCCAAACCCCCCCAAATCCCCCCCAAACCCCCCTCACTTGTCACTGTCGGGGGTCTCAGTCACGGGGGTCCCGTCCTGCAGCCACAGGACCCCCCGGGGCTCCAGGCTGGGGTCGAAGGTGGCCCCACACGAGAACGTCACCGACTCGCCCCTCTTGGCTGTGACACTCTGGGGGGGCACCTCGATCCGGGTGGCAGCTGGGGGGAGGGGAAAAGGGGGTGAGGGGGGGTCCAGAGAGGTCCCAGAAAGGGTTTGGGGGGGATTTGGGGGTCCCAGGAGGAGTTTGGGGGGTCCCAGAAAGGGTTTGGGGGGGATTTGGGGGGTCCTATGAAGGGTCTGGGGAGGATTTGGGGGGTCTCAGAAAGGGTTTGGGAAGGATTTGGGGGTCCCAGGTTGAGCTCAGGGGTCCCTCCCCCCCACTTGGGGGTCCCAGGATGAACTTGGGGGTCCCTCCCCACACTCGGGGGTCCCTCCCCACACTCGGGGGTCCCTGTCCCCTGTTCCGGGGGTCCCTGTCCCCCCCACCGGGGGTCTCTCACCCTCCCTCCCCCCGGGGGTCCCTCCCCACACTCGGGGGTCCCTGTCCCCTGTCCCGGGGGTCCCTGTCCCCTGTCCCCTGTCCCGGGTGTCCCTCCCCACACTCGAGGGTCCCTCCCCACACTCGGGGGTCCCTGTCCCCTGTCCCCCCTCCCCCGGGGGTCCCTGTCCCCTGTCCCGGGGGTCCCTCCCCTCACTCGGGGGTCCCTGTCCCCCCTGTCCCGGGTGTCCC
>JAREIS010002331.1:0-10088 GCA_030060385.1 Muscicapa striata striata | reverse complement strand
GAGCAATGGGCCTGAGACTGGCCTGACAGCTAAAATTCCGAAATGATCAGGATTTCTCCCAGACTAAAGATGCCACCAGTTATAACCCTGGCTACTTTCAGAGAGACAGTATCTTCCTCTAAATGGTATTAAGAAACTGAGAGGGTGTGTTTTTTTACAGAGGGAAAATGGCCAATGTTCATATCCAGGGCGCTTGGCAGGAGACAGGGCGTCCAAACCTCGAATTCGAAGCAATCAGAATTTCTCCCAGACTAAAAATGCCACCACTTAGAATCCTGGCTACTTCTTGAGAGACAATGTCTTCCTCAAACTTGTATTAAGAAACTGGGAGGGTGTGTTTGTTTTCAGAGTAAAATGTCCAGTGTTCCTTTCCAGGGCCCTTGACCTGAGACGGAACGTTTCACAGCTCAAAGTCGAATGGATCAGGATTTCTCCCAGACTAAAGATGCCACCACTGAGAACCCTGGCTACTTTTGGGGAGACGGTATCTTCCTCCTAAATGGTATTAAGAAACTGGGAGAGTGTGGTTTATTACAGTGGGAAATTGGCCAATGTTCATATCCAGGGCCTTTGGCCGGAGACAGGCCGTCTAAAACCTCAAATTCCGAATGGATCAGGATTTCTCCCAGACTAAAAATGCCACCACTGAGAACCCTGGCTGTTCATGGAGTGCCAAAATCCTCCTCTAAATGGATATTACAAAAGTGGTGAAGTGATCTTTATTTCACGGAGAAATCGGCCCTTCATTGCATGCATGGGCATGGTCCTGAGACTGGGCTTCGGCCTGCTAAAATTACAAACCTAATGTTTTCTCCCACACTAAAGATGCCAGCAGTTAGAATCCTGGCTACTTTTGGAGAGACAAACCCTACCTCCAAACTGGTATTAAAAAACTGGGAGGGTATGTTTTTTTTCAGAGGGAAAATTGCCCATGTTCGTAGCCAGGGCAATGGGCCTGAGACTGGGCATCTGAAACCTCAGATTCCGAAGGAATCAGAATTTCTCCCAAACTAAACATGCCACCGTATATAAACCTGGCTACTTTTGGAGAGCCTGTATCTTCCTCCTAAATGGTATTAAGAAACTGGGAGGGTGTGGTTTTTTTCAGAGGAAAATGTCCAGTGTTCGTGTTGAGAGCAATGGGCCTGAGACTGGGCGTCTGACAGCTAAAATTCCGAAATGATCAGGATTTCTCCCAGACTAAAGATGCCACCAGTTATAACCCTGGCTACTTTCAGAGAGACAGTATCTTCCTCCTAAATTGTATTAAGAAACTGAGAGGGTGTGTTTTTTTTACAGAGGGAAAATGGCCAATGTTCATATCCAGGGCGCTTGGCAGGAGACAGGGCGTCCGAAACCTCGAATTCCGAAGCAATCAGAATTTCTCCCAGACTAAAAATGCCACCACTTAGAATCCTGGCTACTTCTTGAGAGACAATGTCTTCCTCCAAACTTGTATTAAGAAACTGGGAGGGTGTGTTTGTTTTCAGAGTAAAATGTCCAGTGTTCCTTTCCAGGGCCCTTGACCTGAGACGGAACGTTTCACAGCTCAAAGTCCGAATGGATCAGGATTTCTCCCAGACTAAAGATGCCACCACTGAGAACCCTGGCTACTTTTGGAGAGACGGTATCTTCCTCCTAAATGGTATTAAGAAACTGGGAGAGTGTGGTTTTTTACAGTGGGAAAATGGCCAATGTTCATATCCAGGGCCCTTGGCCGGAGACAGGCCGTCTAAAACCTCAAATTCCGAATGGATCAGGATTTCTCCCAGACTAAAAATGCCACCACTGAGAACCCTGGCTGTTCATGGAGTGCCAAAATCCTCCTCTAAATGGATATTACAAAAGTGGTGAAGTGATCTTTATTTCACGGAGAAATCGGCCCTTCATTGCATGCATGGGCATGGTCCTGAGACTGGGCTTCGGCCTGCTAAAATTACAAACCTAATGTTTTCTCCCACACTAAAGATGCCAGCAGTTAGAATCCTGGCTACTTTTGGAGAGACAAACCCTACCTCCATACTGGTATTAAAAAACTGGGAGGGTATGTTTTTTTTCAGAGGGAAAATTGCCCATGTTCGTAGCCAGGGCAATGGGCCTGAGACTGGGCATCTGAAACCTCAGATTCCGAATCAATCAGAATTTCTCCCAAACTAAACATGCCACCGTATATAAACCTGGCTACTTTTGGAGAGACAATATCTTCCTCCAAACTTGTATTAAGAAACTGGGAGGGTGTGGTTTTTTTCAGAGGAAAATGTCCAGTGTTCTTGTTGAGGGCAATGGGCCTGAAACTGGGCGTCTGAAACCTCAAATTCCGAATGGATCAGGATTTCTCCCAGACTAAAAATGCTAACACTGAGAACTCTGCTGTTTATGGAGAGCCAAAAGCCTCCTATAAATCGATATTACAAAAGTGGTGAAGTGATCTTTATTTCACAGTGGTATAAGCCCTTCTTTGCACGCAGGGGCATGGTCCTGAGACTGGGCTTCGGCCTGCTAAAATTACAAACCTAATGTTTTCTCCCAGACTAAAGATGCCAGCAGTTAGAAGCCTGGCTACTGTTGGAGAGATCAACACTACCTCCAAACTGGTATTAAGAAACTGGGATGCTGTCGTTTTGTTCAGAGGAAAAGGTCCAGTGTTTGTGTTGAGGGCAATGGGCCTGAAACTGGGCGTCTGAAACCTCAAATTCCGAAGGGATCAGGATTTCTCCCAGACTAAAGATGCCACCAGTTTTAACCCTGTCTACTTTTGGAGAGACGGTATCTTCCTCCTAAATGGTATTAAGAAACTGGGAGGGTGTGGTTTTTTACAGAGGGAAAATTGCCAATGTTCATATCCAGGGCCCTTGGACGGAGACCGGCCGTCTGAAACCTCAAATTCCGAATGGATCAGGATTTCTCCCAGACTAAAAATGCCACCACTGAGAACCCTGGCTGTTCATGGAGTGCCAAAAGCCTCCTCTAAATGAGTATTACAAAAGTGGTGAAGTGATCTTTATTTCACGGAGAAATAGGCCCTTCTTTGCATGCAGGGACATGGTCCTGAGACTGGGCTTCGGCCTACTAAAATTGCAAACCTAATGTTTTCTCCCAGACTAAAGATGCCAGCAGTTAGAATCCTGGCTACTTTTGGAGAGACCAACACTACCTCCAAACTGGTATTAAGAATCTTGGAGGGTATGGTTTTTTTCAGAGGGAAAATGTCCAGTGATCGTAGCCAGGGCAATTGGGCTGAGATTGGGCGTCTGACACCTATAATTCGGAAGGGATCATGATTGCTCCCAGACTAAAGATGCAACCTCTTGGAACCTTGGCTGCTTTTGAAGAGACTGTATCTTCCTCCAAAATGGTATTAAGAAACTGGGAGGGTGTGGTTTTTTACAGAGGGAAAATTGCCAATGTTCATATCCAGGGCCCTTGGCCTGAGACTGGGCGTCTGAAAACTCAAATTCCGAAGGAATCAGGATTTCTCCCAGACTAAAAATGCCACCACTTAGAATCCTGGCTACTTCTGGAGAGACAATGTCTTCCTCCAAACTTGTATTAAGAAACTGGGAGGTTGTGGTTTTTTTCAGAGGAAAATGTCCAGTGTTCGTGTCCAGGGCAATGGGCCTGAGACTGGGCGTCTGACAGCTAAAATTCCGAACGGATCAGGATTTCTCCCAGACTAAAGATGCCACCACTGAGAACCCTGGCTACTTTCAGAGTGACAGTATCTTCCTCCTAAATGGTATTAAGAAACTGGGAGGTTGTGTTTTTTATACAGAGGGAAAATGGCCAATGTTCTTATCCAGGGCGCTTGGCCGGAGACAGGCCGTCTAAAACCTCAAATTCCGAATGAATCAGGATTTCTCCCAGACTAAAAATGCCACCACTGAGAACCCTGGCTGTTCATGGAGTGCCAAAAGCCTCCTCTAAATGGATATTACAAAAGTGGTGAAGTGATCTTTATTTCACGGAGAAATAGGCCCTTCATTGCATGCATGGGCATGGTCCTGAGACTGGGCTTCGGCCTGCTAAAATTACAAACCTAATGTTTTCTCCCAGACTAAAGGTGCCAGCAGTTAGAATCCTGGCTACTTTTGGAGAGACAAACACTACCTCCAAACTGGTATTAAAAACTGGGAGGGTATGGTTTTTTCAGAGGGAAAATTGCCCATGTTCGTAGCCAGGGCAATGGGCCTGAGACTGGGCATCTGAAACCTCAGATTCCGAAGCAATCAGAATTTCTCCCAAACTAAACATGCCACCGTATATAAACCTGGCTACTTTTGGAGAGACAATATCTTCCTCCAAACTTGTATTAAGAAACTGGGAGGGTGTGGTTTTTTTCAGAGGAAAATGTCCAGTGTTCGTGTCCAGGGCAATGGGCCTGAGACTGGGCGTCTGACAGCTAAAATTCCGAACGGATCAGGATTTCTCCCAGACTAAAGATGCCACCACTGAGAACCCTGGCTACTTTCAGAGTGACAGTATCTTCCTCCTAAATGGTATTAAGAAACTGGGAGGTTGTGTTTTTTATACAGAGGGAAAATGGCCAATGTTCTTATCCAGGGCGCTTGGCCGGAGACAGGCCGTCTAAAACCTCAAATTCCGAATGAATCAGGATTTCTCCCAGACTAAAAATGCCACCACTGAGAACCCTGGCTGTTCATGGAGTGCCAAAAGCCTCCTCTAAATGGATATTACAAAAGAGTTGAAGTGATCTTTATTTCACAGAGAAATAGGCCCTTCATTTCATGCAGGGGCATGGTCCTGAGACTGGGCTTCGGCCTGCTAAAATTACAAACCTAATGTTTTCTCCCAGACTAAAGATGCCAGCAGTTAGAAGCCTGGCTACTTTTGGAGAGACCAACACTACCTCCAAACTGGTATTAAAAAACTTGGAGGGTATGGTTTTTTTGAGAGGGAAAATTTCCAGTGATCGTAGCCAGGGCAATTGGGCTGAGACTGGGCGTCTGACACCTATAATTCGGAAGGGATCATGATTGCTCCCAGACTAAAGATGCAACCTCTTGGAACCTTGGCTTCTTTTGAAGAGACTGTATCTTCCTCCAAAATGGTATTAAGAAACTGGGATGGTGTGGTTTTTTACAGAGGGAAAATGTCCAATATTCATATCCAGGGCCCTTGTCCTGAGACTGGGCGTCTGAAACCTCAAATTCCGAAGGAATCAGGATTTCTCCCAGACTAAAAATGCCACCACTTAGAATCCTGGCTACTTCTGGAAAGACAATGTCTTCCTCCAAACGTGTATTAAGAAACTGGGAGGGTGTGGTTTTTTTCAGTGGAAAATGTCCAGTGTTCGTGTCCAGGGCAATGGGCCTGAGACTGGGCGTCTGACAGCTAAAATTCCGAACGGATCAGGATTTCTCCCAGACTAAAGATGCCACCACTGAGAACCCTGGCTACTTTCAGAGAGACAGTATCTTCCTCCTAAATGGCATTAAGAAACTGGGAGGTTGTGTTTTTTTTACAGAGGGGAAAATGGCCAATGTTCATATCCAGGGCGCTTGGCAGGAGACAGGCGTCCGAAACCTCGAATTCCGAAGCAAACAGGATTTCTCCCAGACTAAAAATGCCACCACTTAGAATCCTGGCTACTTCTTGAGAGACAATGTCTTCCTCCAAACTTGTATTAAGAAACTGGGAGGGTGTGTTTTTTTTCAGAGTAAAATATCCAGTGTTCGTTTCCAGGGCCCTTGACCTGAGACGGGACGTTTCACAGCTCAAATTCCGAATGGATCAGGATTTCTCCCAGACTAAAGATGCCACCAGTTAGAACCCTGGCTACTTTTGGACAGCCTGTATCTTCCTCCTAAATGGTATTAAGAAACTGGGAGGGTGTGGTTTTTTTCAGAGGAAAATGTCCAGTGTTCGTGTCCAGGGCAATGGGCCTGAGACTGGGCGTCTGACAGCTAAAATTCCGAACGGATCAGGATTTCTCCCAGACTAAAGATGCCACCACTGAGAACCCTGGCTACTTTCAGAGAGACAGTATCTTCCTCCTAAATGGTATTAAGAAACTGGGAGGTTGTGTTTTTTTTACAGAGGGAAAATGGCCAATGTTCATATCCAGAGCGCTTGGCAGGAGACAGGCCATCCGAAACCTCGAATTCCGAAGCAATCAGGATTTCTCCCAGACTAAAAATGCCACCACTTAGAATCCTGGCTACTTCTTGAGAGACAATGTCTTCCTCCAAACTTGTATTAAGAAACTGGGAGGGTGTGTTTGTTTTCAGAGTAAAATATCCAGTGTTCGTTTCCAGCGCCCTTGACCTGAGACAGGACGTTTCACAGCTCAAATTCCGAATGGATCAGGATTTCTCCCAGACTAAAGATGCCACCAGTTAGAACCCTGGCTACTTTTGGACAGCCTGTATCTTCCTCCTAAATGGTATTAAGAAACTGGGAGGGTGTGGTTTTTTACAGATGGAAAATGGCCAATGTTCATATCCAGGGCCCTGGGCCGGAGACAGGCCGTCTGAAACCTCAAATTCCGAATGGATCAGGATTTCTCCCAGACTAAAAATGCCACCACTGAGAACCCTGGCTGTTCATGGAGTGCCAAAAGCCTCCTCTAAATGGATATTACAAAAGAGGTGAAGTGATCTTTATTTCACAGAGAAATAGGCCCTTCATTGCATGCAGGGGCATGGTCCTGAGACTGGGCTTCGGCCTGCTAAAATTACAAACCTAATGTTTTCTCCCAGACTAAAGATGCCAGCAGTTAGAATCCTGGCTACTGTTGGAGAGACAAACACTACCTCCAAACTGGTATTAAAAAACTGGGAGGGTATGGTTTTTTTTCAGAGGGAAAATTGCCCATGTTCATAGCCAGGGCGATGGGCCGGAGACTGGGCATCTGAAACCTCAGATTCCGAAGCCATCAGAAATTATCCCAAACTAAAAATGCCACCGTATATAACCCTGACTACTTTTGGAGAGAAAATATCTTCGTCCAAACTTGTATTAAGAAACTGGGAGGGTGTGGTTTTTTACAGAGGGAAAATGTCCAATGTTCATATCCAGGGCGCTTGACCGGAGACAGGCTGTCTGAAACCTCAAATTCCGAAGGAATCAGGATTTCTCCCAGACTAAAAATGCCACCACTTAGAATCCTGGCTACTTCTGGAGAGACAATGTCTTCCTCCAAACTTGTATTAAGAAACTGGGAGGGTGTGTTTGTTTTCAGAGTAAAATGTCCAGTGTTCCTTTCCAGGGCCCTGGACCTGAGACGGGACGTTTCACAGCTCAAATTCCGAATGGATCAGGATTTCTCCCAGACTAAAGATGCCACCAGTTAGAACCCTGGCTACTTTTGGAGAGACGGTGTCTTCCTCCTAAATGGTATTAAGAAACTGGGAGAGTGTGGTTTTTTACAGTGGGAAAATGGCCAATGTTCATATCCAGGGCCCTTGGCCGGAGACAGGCCGTCTAAAACCTCAAATTCCGAATGGATCAGGATTTCTCCCAGACTAAAAATGCCACCACTGAGAACCCTGGCTGTTCATGGAGTGCCAAAATCCTCCTCTAAATGGATATTACAAAAGTGGTGAAGTGATCTTTATTTCACGGAGAAATAGGCCCTTCATTGCATGCATGGGCATGGTCCTGAGACTGGGCTTCGGCCTGCTAAAATTACAAACCTAATGTTTTCTCCCACACTAAAGATGCCAGCAGTTAGAATCCTGGCTTCTTTTGGAGAGACAAACCCTACCTCCAAACTGGTATTAAAAAACTGGGAGGGTATGTTTTTTTTCAGAGGGAAAATTGCCCATGTTCGTAGCCAGGGCAATGGGCCTGAGACTGGGCATCTGAAACCTCAGATTGCGAAGCAATCAGAATTTCTCCCAAACTAAACATGCCACCGTATATAAACCTGGCTACTTTTGGAGAGACAATATCTTCCTCCAAACTTGTATTAAGAAACTGGGAGGGTGTGGTTTTTTTCAGAGGAAAATATCCAGTGTTCTTGTTGAGGGCAATGGGCCTGAAACTGGGTGTCTGAAACCTCAAATTCCGAATGGATCAGGATTTCTCCCAGACTAAAAATGCCACCAGTTATAACCCTGGCTACTTTTGGAGAGACGGTATCTTCCTCCTTAACGGTATTAAGAAAATGGGAGGGTGTGGTTTTTTTACAGAGGGAAAATGGCCAATGTTCATATCCAGGGCCCTTGGCATGAGGCTGGGCGTCCGAAACCTCAAATTCCGAAGCAATCAGGATTTCTCCCAGACTAAAAATGCCACCACTTAGAATCCTGGCTACTTCTGGAGAGACAATGTCTTCCTCCAAACTTGTATTAAGAAACTGGGAGGTTGTGGTTTTTTTCAGAGGAAAATGTCCAGTGTTCGTGTCCAGGGCAATGGGCCTGAGACTGGGCGTCTGACAGCTAATGTTTTCTCCCAGACTAAAGATGCCAGCAGTTAGAAGCCTGGCTACTGTTGGAGAGATCAACACTACCTCCAAACTGATATTAAGAAACTGGGATGCTGTCGTTTTGTTCAGAGGAAAAGGTCCAGTTTTTGTGTTGAGGGCAATGGGCCTGAAACTGGGCGTCCGAAACCTCAAATTCCGAAGCGATCAGGATTTCTCCCAGACTAAAAATGCCACCACTGAGAACCCTGGCTGTTCATGGAGTGCCAAAAGCCTCCTCTAAATGAGTATTACAAAAGTGGTGAAGTGATCTTTATTTCACAGAGAAATAGGCCCTTCTTTGCATGCAGGGTCATGGTCCTGAGACTGGGCTTCGGCCTACTAAAATTGCAAACGTAATGTTTTCTCCCAGACTAAAGATGCCAGCAGATAGAAGCCTGGCTACTTTTGGAGAGACCAACACTACCTCCAAACTGGTATTAAGAAACTTGGAGGGTATGGTTTTTTTCAGAGGGAAAATGTCCAGTGATCGTAGCCAGGGCAATTGGGCTGAGACTGGGCGTCTGACACCTATAATTCGGAAGGGATCATGATTGCTCCCAGACTAAAGATGCAACCTCCTGGAACCTTGGCTGCTTTTGAAGAGACTGTATCTTCCTCCAAAATGGTATTAAGAAACTGGGAGGGTGTGGTTTTTTAGAGGGAAAATTGCCAATGTTCATATCCAGGGCCCTTTGCCTGAGACTGGGCGTCTGAAACCTCATATTCCAAAGGAATCAGGATTTCTCCCAGACTAAAAATGCCACCACTTAGAATCCTGGCTACTTCTGGAGGGACAATGTCTTCCTCCAAACTTGTATTAAGAAACTGGGAGGGTGTGGTTTTTTTCAGAGGAAAATGTCCAGTGTTCGTGTCCAGGGCAATGGGCCTGAGACTGGGCGTCTGACAGCTAAAATTCCGAACGGATCAGGATTTCTCCCAGACTAAAGATGCCACCACTGAGAACCCTGGCTACTTTCAGAGAGACAGTATCTTCCTCCTAAATGGTATTAAGAAACTGGGAGGTTGTGTTTTTTTAAAGAGGGAAAATGGCCAATGTTCATATCCAGGGCGCTTGGCAGGAGACAGGGCGTCCAAACCTCGAATTCGAATGGATCAGGATTTCTCCCAGACTAAAAATGCCACCACTTAGAATCCTGGCTCCTGAGGTTGGGCTTCGGCCTGCTAAAATTGCAAACCTGATGTTTTCTCCCAGACTAAAGATGCCAGCAGTTAGAAGCCTGGCTACTTTTGGAGTGACCAACACTACCTCCAATCTGGTATTAAGAAACTTGGAGGGTATGGTTTTTTTCAGAGGGAAAATGTCCAGTGATCGTAGCCAGGGCAATTGGGCTGACACTGGGCGTTAGACACCTATAATTCGGAAGGGATCATGATTGCTCCCAGACTAAAGATGCAACCTCTTGGAACCTTGGCTGCTTTTGAAGAGACTGTATCTTCCTCCTAAATGGTATTAAGAAACTGGGAGGGTGTGGTTTTTTACAGAGGGAAAATGGCCAATGTTCATATCCAGGGCCCTTGTCCTGAGACAGAGCGTCTGAAACCTCAAATTCCGAAGGAATCAGGATTTCTCCGAGACTAAAAATGCCACCACTTAGAATCCTGGCTACTTCTGGAGAGACAATGTCTTCCTCCAAACTTG
>JAREIS010002330.1:0-12703 GCA_030060385.1 Muscicapa striata striata | reverse complement strand
GATAATTTTGGGTTAATTTAAGGATATTTTTGAGGTGAATTCAGGTGATTTTGGGATAATTTTTCGGAGAATTCTGGGATTTTTTTTGGATAATTCTGGGATATTTTTGGGATAATTTTGGGGCTATTTTGGGTGGAATTTTGGGGTGATTTTGGGGATTTTTGGGGTGCCTCACCCTCTGAGGAGGAGCGTGGATCAGGGCCCTGTAGAAGCAGGTGGTTTGGGGGTACAGGGCCAGCACCAGCTGCTCCTTGTGGAACAGAGCCTCGGGATCCGTCTCGGGGTTGGTTTTCCATTGGGGCAGGGGGATGATGCGGCGCCGGCTCAGCGTGTGACGCCTGAGATTTGGGGAGAAAAAACAGCATTTTGGGAAAATTGGGCATTTTGGGAAAATTGGGGTTTTTAAAGTGATTTTTTGTGATTTTTTAAAGGGATTTTTTGGGTATTTTAAGTGGATTTTTGAGAGTTTTTTTGGATTTTTAAGTGGATTTTTTGAGATTTTTAAGGGGATTTTTAGAGAATTTTTTTTTTTTTTGGGATTTTTTGGGATTTTTAAAGAGATTTTTAAAGGGAATTTTTGGGAATTTTTTGGGATTTTTCAAGCGATTTTTGGGATTTTTAAGGGATTTTTTGGGGTTTTTTAAGGGATTTTTTGGGATTTTTAAGGGGATTTTTGGGGTTTTTTTAAGGGATTTTTTGGGATTTTTAAAGGGATTTTTTTCTGATTTTTTGGGATTTTTAAAGGGATTTTTGAGATTTTTAAAGAGATTTTTTTGAGATTTTTAAAGATTTTTAAGGGGATTTTTTTAGGTTTTTTAAAGGGATTTTTAGAGATTTTTACGATTTTTAAGGGTTTTTTTTGGGATTTTTAAGGGGATTTTTTGGGATTTTTAAAGGGATTTTTTGGGCTGATTTTAGAGAATTTTGGGGATTTTTTTGGGGATCCCCATTGGGGCAGGGGGATGATGCGGCGCCGGCTCAGCGTGTGACGCCTGCAAAACGGGGAGAAAAAACAGCATTTTGGGCAAATTGGGGATTTTGGGAAAATTGGGGTTTTTAAGGGGATTTTTTGTGATTTTTTTGGGATTTTTTAAAAGGGATTTTTTGGGATTTTTTAAGGAATTTTTGAGATTTTTTTGGGATTTTAAAAGCGATTTCTTGAGATTTTTAAAGGGATTTTTTTGAATTTTAAAGTGAATTTTTAGAAGATTTTAAAGGATTTTTTTGGAGAATTTTTGGGATTGTTCAAGGAATTTTTGGGGTTTTTTAAGGGAATTTTAGAGGTTTTTTTATTTTTATTTTTTGGGATTTTTAAAAGAATTTTTGGGGATTTTTAAAAGATTTTTTGGGATTTTTAAGGGGATTTTTGGAGATTTTTTTAGGGGATTTTAAGGGGGTTTTGGAAAGATTTTTTAAAGGTTTTTTAGGGGATTTTTAAGGATTTTTTGGGATCATTTTAAAGAATTTTGGGGATTTTTTGGGGATCCCCACTGGGGCAGGGGGATGATGCTCAGCGTGTGACGCCTGAGATTTGGGGAGAAAAAACAGCATTTTGGGCAAATTGGGCATTTTGGGAAAATTGGGGTTTTTAAGGGGATTTTAGAATTTTTTTAAAGGATTTTTCGGGATTTTTTGGGGTTTTTTAAGGGATTGTTTGGGAATTTTAAGGGAATTTTTGGGGTTTTTTAAGGGGATTTTTTTGAGATTTTAAAGAAAATTTTTGAGGGAATTTTTAGGGATTTTTGGGATTTTTAAGGGGATTTTTTGGTATTTTTAAAGGGATTTTTTGGGCTGATTTTAAAGAATTTTGGGGATTTTTTGGGGATCCCCATTGGGGCAGGGGGATGATGCTCAGCGTGTGACGCCTGAGATTTGGGGAGAAAAAACAGCATTTTGGGCAAATTGGGGATTTTGGGAAAATTGGGGTTTTTAAAGTGATTTTTTTGTGATTTTTTTGGGATTTTTTAAAGGGATTTTTTGGGATTTTTTAAGGGGATTTTTGAGATTTTTTGGGATTTTAAAAGTGATTTCTTGAGATTTTTAAAGGGATTTTTTTGAATTTTAAAGTGAATTTTTAAAGGGATTTTTAAAGGATTTTTTGGAGAATTTTTGGGATTGTTCAAGGGAATTCTTGGGGTTTTTTAAGGGAATTTTTAGAGGTGTTTTTTTTTTATTTTTTGGGATTTTTAAGAGAATTTTTGGGGATTTTTAAAAGATTTTTTGGGATTTTTAAGGGAATTTTTGGAGATATTTAAGGGGATTTTTTGAGATTTTTAAGAAAATTTTTTAGGGAATTTTTAGGGATTTTTGAGGTTTTTAAGGATTTTTGGGATTTTGAAAGGGGATTTTTAGGGATTTTTTAGGGGATTTTTGTGGCTTTTTTAAAGGAATTTTTTGGGATTTTTAGGGTTTTTTTCGGATTTTTTAAAGGGATTTTTGGGGTGTTTTAAGGGGATTTTTTGGGATTTTTAAAGGCATTTTTTGAGATATTTAAGGGGATTTTTTGAGATTTTAAAGAAAATTTTTAGGGAGTTTTTAGGGATTTTTGGGATTTTTAAGGGGATTTTTTTGGATTTTTTTTTATTTTTAAGGGGATTTTTTGGGGTTTTTTTAATGGATTATTTAGGAATTTTAAGGGAATTTTTGGGATTTTTAAAGGGAATTTTTTGAGATTTTTAAGGGTATTTTTTAGGGAATTTTTTGGGGTTTTTTGGGGTTTTTTAAGGGATTTTTAAGGAGATTTTTTGGGATTTTTAAAGGGATTTTTTGGGCTGATTTTAAAGAATTTTGGGGATTTTTTGGGGATCCCCATTGGGGCAGGGGGATGATGCTCAGCGTGTGACGCCTGCAGATTTGGGGAGAAAAAACAGCATTTTGGGAAAATTGGGGATTTTGGGAAAATTGGGGTTTTTAAAGTGATTTTTTGTGATTTTTTGTGATTTTTTAAGGAATTTTTGAGATTTTTTGGATTTTAAAAGTGATTTCTTGAGATTTTTAAAGGGATTTTTTTGAACTTTAAAGTGAATTTTTAGAAGATTTTTAAAGGATTTTTTGGAGAATTTTTTGGGATTGTTCAAGGGAATTTTGGGGTTTTTTAAGGGAATTTTTAGAGGTTTTTTTTTTTTTGGGATTTTTAAAAGAATTTTTGGGGATTTTTAAAAGATTTTTTGGGATTTTTAAGGGAATTTTTTGAGATTTTTAAGGGGATTTTTTAGGGATTTTTTGGGGTTTTTTAAGGGATTTTTGGGAGATTTTTTGGGATTTTTAAAGGGATTTTTTGGGATCATTTTAAAGAATTTTGGGGATTTTTTGGGGATCCCCACTGGGGCAGGGGGATGATGCTCAGCGTGTGACGCCTGAGATTTGGGGAGAAAAAACAGCATTTTGGGCAAATTGGGCATTTTGGGAAAATTGGAGATTTTTAAGGGGATTTTAGAATTTTTTTAAAGGATTTTTCGGGATTTTTTAAGCGATTTTTTGGGGTTTTTTAAGGGGATTATTTGGGAATTTTAAGGGAATTTTGGGGGTTTTTTAAGGGGATTTTTTGTGATTTTTAAAGGGATTTTTGAGATTTTTAAAGAGATTTTTTTGAGATTTTTAAAGATTTTTAAGGGGATTTTTTGGGGTTTTTTAAGGGGATTTTTAGAGATTTTTAAGGGGATTTTTAGAGAATTTTTTTTTATTTTTTTGGGATTTTTTGGGATTTTTGGGATTTTTAAGAGGATTTTTTTGGATTTTTTTAGGATTTTTTTAAAGAGATTTTTGGGATTTTTAGGGGATTTTTTGTGGTTTTCTAAAGGAATTTTTTGGGATTTTTAGGTTTTTTCCGGATTTTTTAAAGGGATTTTTGGGATTTTTAAGGGAATTTTTTGGGGTTTTTTAAGGGATTTTTTGAGATTTTTAAGGGGATTTTGTAGGGAATTTTTTTGGGTTTTTTGGGGTTTTTTAAGGGATTTTTGGGAGATTTTTTTGGATTTTTAAAGGGATTTTTTGGGCTGATTTTAAAGAATTTTGGGGATTTTTTGGGGATCCCCACTGGGGCAGGGGGATGATGCTCAGCGTGTGACGCCTGGAAATTGGGGAGAAAAAACAGAATTTTGGGCAAATTGAGGTGAGAAATAAAGATTGGGAAAAAAAGAGGAGTTTTAAGGGGATTTTTGGGGTTTTTTAAGGGATTTTTCAGGATTTTTTTAAGGGATTTTTTGGGTTTTTTAAGTGGATTTTTGAGAGTTTTTTTGGATTTTTAAGAGGATTTTTTGAGATTTTAAAGAAAATTTTTTAGGGAATTTTTAGGGATTTTTGGGATTTTTAAGGGGATTTTTTGTGATTTTTAAAGGGATTTTTTGGGTATTTTAAGTGGATTTTTGAGAGTTTTTTTGGATTTTTAAGTGGATTTTTTGAGATTTTTAAGGGGATTTTTAGAGAATTTTTTTTTTTTTTTGGATTTTGGGATTTTAAGGGATTTTTAGGGGATTTTTTTGATTTTTTCGGATTTTTTTAAAGAGATTTTTGGGATTTTTACTGGGATTATTTGTGGTTTTTTAAAGGAATTTTTTTGGATTTTTAGGGTTTTTTTCGGATTTTTAAAAGGGATTTTTGGGGTGTTTTAAGGGGATTTTTTGGGATTTTTAAAGGCATTTTTTGAGATATTTAAGGGGATTTTTTGAGATTTTAAAGAAAATTTTTTAGGGAATTTTTAGGGATTTTTGGGATTTTTAAGGGGATTTTTTGGGATTTTTAAAGGGATTTTTTGGGCTGATTTTAAAGAATTTTGGGAATTTTTTGGGGATCCCCACTGGGGCAGGGGGATGATGCTCAGCGTGTGACGCCTGGGATTTGGGGAGAAAAAACAGGATTTTGGGCAAATTGGGGATTTTGGGAAAATTGGGGTTTTTAAGGGGATTTTAGAATTCTTTAAAGGATTTTTTGGGATTTTTTGGGGTTTTTTTAAGGGATTATTTGGGAATTTTAAGGGAATTTTTGGGGTTTTTTAAGGGGATTTTTTTGGATTTTTAAAGGGATTTTTTAGGGAATTTTTTTGGGTTTTGGGGATTTTTAAGGAGATTTTTTGAGATTTTAAAGAAAATTTTTTAGGGAATTTTTAGGGATTTTTGGGATTTTTAAGGGGATTTTTTGGGATTTTTAAAGGGATTTTTTGGGGATTTTTAAGGGGATTTTTAAAGATTTTTTTTAAGAAAATTTTTGCAATTTTTGGGATTTTTAAAGAAAATTTTGGGATTTTTTTTAAAGAAAATTTTGGGATTTTTTAAGAAAATTTTGGGATTTTTTGGGGATTTTTAAAGGGAATTTTTGGCAATTTTTTGGACTTTTTTGGGGGACTTTTTAAAGAAAATTTTGGGATTTTTTAAAGAAGATTTTGGGATTTTTGTAACAAAATTTTGGGATTTTTTTGGTAGAAAATTTTGGGATTTTTTAAAGAAAATTTTGGGATTTTTTTGGGATTTTTAAAGGGAATTTTTGGGCTTTTTTAGGATTTTTTGGGGGATTTTTTAAAGAAAAATTTGGGATTTTTTTTTTAAAGGAAATTTTGGATTTTTTAAACAAAATTTTGGGATATTTTTACCAAAATTTGGGATTTTTTTAGGAATTCACTCACTCCTTTCCTTCCTCATCGATGTCATCAACTTCATACCTGAAAAAAAAAAAAAAAAAAAAATTCAATTTTTCACCCCAAAACCAAAAAATTTTTTTGCCCAAAAAACCTTTTTTTTCACCCAAAAAAACCCAAATTTTCCAGGCTGAAAAAAGCAAATTTTGACCCTAAAAATTCCAATTTTTTTGGCTCAAAAATTTCATTTTCAGCCCAAAAAAAATTTTTTTTTTTTTTCTATGAAACAAATTTTATCCATAAATTTTTTTTTTCTTTTTGGCCAAAAATGTGAATTTTGAGCCCAAAAAATGCAATTTTTTAACCAAACCAGCAGATTTTTTTACCAAAAAAATTTCAATTTTTTGCCCCAAAATAGAAATTTTTTGTGAATTTTGAATCGAATCGAAACCCCAAATTTTGAGCCAAAAATGCAAATTTCAGACTCAAAAAAAATCAAATTTTTGAGGCCCAAAAATGCGAATTTTGGTCAATTTTGAGAAAAAAAAAATTCTTTTTTTGTTGAGAAAGCAAAATTAAATTTTTTTTTTTTCCAAAATGTGAATTTTTTGGAGCACAAAAATTGAATTTTTTTTTAGATTTTTTTCAACTAAAAAAATCAAATTTTACAAGCAAAAAAAACCCAAATTTTGAGCCCAAAAATACAAAATTTTTTATTCCTTAAAAAACAAATTTTGAGACAAAAATACAAATTTTGGACTGAAAAAAATTAATTTTTTTGGGCCAAAAAAACGTGTTTTGAGCTTAAAAAAAAAATTTTTTTTTTCCCTAAAAATTCCATTTTTGGCCCCAAAAAAATCTTTTTTTTTCCCCAAAAAATGAAATTTTTTTTCCCAAAAAAAAAACGGCCAAAAATTCAAATTTGGTGTCAGGAAAAAATCATTTTTTTGGTCTGGAAATTTGAATTTTTTGGCCAAAAATACCAATTTTTTTCCCCCTAAAAAAAACAAATTTTGAGTCAAAATCTGCAAATTTTGGACCCAAAAAAAATCAAATTTTTGAGCCCAAAACCGCAAATTTTTTGCCAAACCAGCAGATTTTTTTCACCAAAAAAAGTCAATTTTTTCCCCCTAAAAATGTGAATTTTGAATGGAAAAAAACCCAAATTTTGAGCCAAAAATTGCAAATTTCAGACCCCAAAAAAATTCAAATTTTTGAGGCCCAAATATGCGAATTTTGGTCGATTTTGAGTCTAAAAAAAATTATTTTTTTCTCCTGAAAAACCAAATTTTAACATGAAAATCACAATTTTATTTTTGCTCAAAAAGTGAATTTTTTGCCCCAAATTTTTCAATTTCAAGCAAAAAAAATCCAAATTTACCAACTGAAATACAAATTTTTATTACCCCGAAAAAAAACAAATTTTGAGCCAAAAAACTCCAAATTTTAGACCCAAAAAACCCCAAATTTTCAAGACTAAAAATGTGAATTTTTGTCTGGAAAAAATCAATTTTGAGCCAAAAAAAGTGATTTTTTTTTTGGCCAAAAAAAGCAAATTTTAACTTGAAAATTACAAATTTTTTTTCCCCCAAAATACAAATTTATGATCTCGGAAAAAAACTCAAATTTTTTGTCGAATTAGCAAATTATGAACTCAAAAAAAAGCAAAATTTTTAGGTCTAAAAAGCCCAATTTTGTGCCCAAAAATAGAATTTTTTTACCTCTGAAAAAAACAAAAATTTAAAGCCAAAACCTCCCAATTTTGGGCCGAAAAAAATCAAATTTTTGTGACCAAAAATGCGAATTTTGCTCTAGAAAAACCAAATTTTCACCGAAAAAAACGTGGGTTTTTTTGGCTGAAAACCCCAAATTTTTTTTTTTCCCAAAATATGAATTTTTTGCCCCAAATCCTTTCAATCTCAACCAAAAAAAAATCCAAACAAAAATCGAATTTTTGAGCCCAAAAAATGCGAATTTTGCTCTAGAAAAACCAATTTTTCACCCAAAAAACCCCGTTTTTTCTGCTGACTAAGCAATTTTTTTTTTTTTTTACCAAAATATTAATTTTTTGCCCCAAATTTTGTTCCATATCCGTTTTCTACCAAAACTCACAAACTCTGGGCTCAAAAACCCAAATTTCGAGCAAAAAAATCCAAATAAAATCGAATTTTGACCCGAAAAATCCGAATTTGGCTCTTGAAAAACCAATTTTTCACCCAAAAAAGCGTTTTTTTTTGGCTGAAAACCCCAAAATTTTTTTTTTTCCCAAAATGTGAATTTTTTGCCCCAAATCCTTTCAATCTCAACAAAAAAAAAATCCAAAAAAAATCGAATTTTTGAGCCCAAAAAATGTGAATTTTCACTCTAGAAAAGCCGATTTTTCACGCAAAAAAACCCGTGTTTTTTTCTGCTGACTAAGCAAATTTTTAATTTTTTCTCCAAATGTGAATTTTTTGCCCCAAATTTTTCTATTTCAAGCAAAAAATTCCAAATGAAAATCGAATTTTTGAGGCTTTAAAAAAAAAGTGAATTTTGCCCTGAAAAAGCCGATTTTGAGCCTAAAAAAAAAAGGAATTTTTTTTTGCTGACTAAGCAAAATTTTTTTTTATTTTTTACCAAAATCTGAATTTTTTGCCCCAAATTTTGTTCCACATCCGTTTTCTACCAAAACCCACCGATTTTGGGACCCCAAAAAAACCCCAATTTCAACCATAAAAAATCCAAATAAAAATTGAATTTTTGACCCCAAAAAATGCGAATTTGGTGGCAGGAAAAAATCTTGTTTTTTGGCCTGGAAAATTGAATTTTTTGGCCAAAAACACAAAACTTTTTTCCCCCTAAAAAAAAAAAACAAATTTCGAGTCAAAATCTGCAAATTTTAGACCCAAAAAACCTCAAATTTTCGAGACCAAAATGTGAATTTTTGTCTGGAAAAGTCAATTTTGAGCCAAAAAAAGTAATTTTTTTGGCCAAAAAGCGAATTTTAACTTGAAAATTACCATTTTTTTCCCCAAAATACAAATTTATGATCTCAAAAAAATCAAATTTTTTGTCGAATCAGCAAATTACAAACTCAAAAAAAAAGCAAAATTTTTAGGTCTAAAAAGCCCAATTTTGTGCCCAAAAATACAATTTTTTTACCTCTGAAAAAACCAAAAATTTAGAGCCAAAAACTCCCAATTTTGGGCCGAAAATCAAATTTTTGTGACCAAAATGCGAATTTTGCTCTACAAAACTAATTTTTCACCGAAAAAACGTGGTTTTTTTCGGCTGAAAACCCCAAATTTTATTTTTTTCCCAAAATGTGAATTTTTTGCCCCAAATTCTTTCAATCTCAACCAAAAAAAATCCAAACAAAAATCGAATTTTTGAGCCCAAAAAATGTGAATTTTCACTCCAGAAAACCCAATTTTTCACCGGAAAAAAAAGCTTTTTTTTCTCCTGACTAAGCAATTTTTTTTTTTTTTTACCAAAATATGAATTTTTTTGCCCCAAATTTTGTTCCATATCCGTTTTCTACCAAAACTCACAAACTCTGGCCTTAAAAAAAAACCAAATTTCGAGCAAAAAAAAATCCAAATAAAAATCGAATTTTTGAGCCCGAAAAATGTGAATTTTGCTCTAGAAAAACCAAATTTTCACCTAAAAAAAAAAAGCGTTTTTTTTCTGCTGACTAAGCAAATTTTATTTTTTCCCCAAAATGTGAATTTTTTGCCCCAAATCCTTTCAATCTCAACCAAAAAAAAAATCCAAACAAAAATCGAATTTTTGAACCCAAAAAATGCTAATTTTGCTCTAGAAAAACCAAATTTTCACCCAAAAAAAAGCTTTTTTTTTCTGCTGACTAAGCAAATTTTTTTTCCCAAAATGTGAATTTTTTGCCCCAAATTCTTTCAATCTCAACCAAGAAAAATCCAAACAAAAATCGAATTTTTGACCCCGAAAAATGCGAATTTTGCTCTAGAAAACCCAATTTTTCACAGAAAAAAACGCAGTTTTTTTTGGCTGAAAACCCAAATTTCTTTTTTTCCCCAAAATGTGAATTTTTTGCCCCAAATCCTTTCAATCTCAACCAAAAAAAAAAATCCAAACAAAAATCGAATTTTTGAGCCCGAAAAATCCGAATTTTGCTCTAGAAAAGCCGATTTTTCACCCAAAAAAAGGCGGTTTTTTTTTCTGCTGACTAAGCAAATTTTTTTTTTTTTTACCAAAATATGAATTTTTTTCCCCAAATTTTGTTCCACATCCTTTTTCTACCAAAACTCACAAACTCTGGGCTTAAAAAACCCCAAATTTCGAAAGCAAAAAAATCCAAATAAAAATCGAATTTTTGAGCCCAAAAAATGTGAATTTTCACTCTAGAAAAACCAATTTTTCACCCAAAAAAAACGCGGTTTTTTTGGCTGAAAACCCAAAATTTTTTTTTTCCCAAAATGTGAATTTTTTGCCCCAAATCCTTTCAATCTCAACCAAAAAAAAAATCCAAACAAAAATCGAATTTTTGAGCCCGAAAAATGTGAATTTTCACTCTAAAAAAACCAATTTTTCACCGAAAAAAAAGCAGTTTTTTTCTGCTGACTAAGCAATTTTTTTTTTTAACCAAAATGTGAATTTTTTGCCCCAAATTTTGTTCCATATCCGTTTTCTACCAAAACTCACAAACTCTGGGCTTAAAAAAACAAATTTCGAGCAAAAAAAAAATCAAAAAAATCGAATTTTGACCCCGAAAAATGCGAATTTTGCTCTAGAAAACCAAATTTTCACCCAAAAAAGCGGTTTTTTCTGCTGACTAAGCAAATTTTTTTTTTCCCAAAATGTGAATTTTTTGTCCCAAATTCTTTCAATCTCAACCAAAAAAAATCCCAAAAAATCCAATTTTGAGCCCGAAAAACACGAATTTTGCTCTAGAAAAACCAAATTTTCACCTAAAAACTTGCGGTTTTTTTTGGCTGAAACCTCAAAATTTTTTTTTCCCAAAACGTGAATTTTTTGCCCCAAATCCTTTCAATCTCAACCAAAAAAAAATCCAAACAAAAATCGAATTTTTGACCCCGAAAAATGCAAATTTTGCTCTAGAAAACCCAATTTTTCACCCAAAAAAACGGGGGTTTTTTTTTTGGCTGAAAACCCAAATTTTTTTTTTTTTCCAAAATGTGAATTTTTTGCCCCAAATCCTTTCAATCTCAACCAAAAAAAAATCCCAAAAAATTCGAATTTTTGACCCCGAAAAATCCGAACTTTGCTCTAGAAAAACCAAATTTTCACCTAAAAACTTGCGGTTTTTTTTGGCTGAAACCCCCAAAATTTTTTTTCGTTCCCAAAATGTGAATTTTTTGCCCCAAATTCTTTCAATCTCAACCAAAAAAAATCCCAAAAAAATCGAATTTTTTTGCCCAAAAAATGCGAATTTTGCTCTAGAAAAACCAATTTTTCACCAAAAAAACCGCGGTTTTTTTTGGCTGAAAACCCAAATTTCTTTTTCCCAAAATGTGAATTTTTTTTGCCCTGAATTCTTTCAATCTCAACCAAAAAAATCCAAACAAAAAATCGAATTTTTGAACCCAAAAATGCGAATTTTGCCTAGAAAACCCAATTTTTCACCCAAAAACGTTTTTTTCTGCTGACTAAGCAAATTTTTTTTTTTCCCAAAATGTGAATTTTTTGCCCCAAATCCTTTCAACCTCAACCAAAAAAAAAATCCAAACAAAAATCGAATTTTTGACCCGAAAATCCAAATTTTGCTCTAGAAAAACCAAATTTCCACCTAAAAACTTGCGGTTTTTTTGGCTGAAACCCCAAAATTTTTTTCCCAAAATGTGAATTTTTTGCCCCAAATCCTTTCAATCTCAACCAAAAAAAAACCCAAACAAAAATCGAATTTTTGACCCCGAAAAACGCGAATTTTGCTCTAGAAAAACCAAATTTTCACCTAAAAACGTGCGGTTTTTTTTGGCTGAAAAAACAAATTTCTTTTTTTCCCCAAAATGTGAATTTTTGTCCCAAATCCTTTCAATCTCAACAAAAAAAAATCCAAACAAAAATCGAATTTTTGAGCCCCAAAAATGTGAATTTTCACTCAAAAAAAGCCGATTTTTCAGCCAAAAAAACCCGTGTTTTTTTATGCTAAGCAAAATTTTAATTTTTTCCCAAATGTGAATTTTTTGCCCCAAATTTTTCTATTTCAAGCAAAAAATTCCAAACGAAAATCGAATTTTTGAGGCTTTAAAAAAAAATGTGAATTTTGCCCTGAAAAAGCCGATTTTGAGCCTAAAAAAAGGGATTTTTTTTGCTGACTAAGCAAAATTTTTTTTTAATTTTTTACCAAAATATGAATTTTTTTGCCCCAAATTTTGTTCCACATCCATTTTCTACCAAAACCCACCAATTTTGAGACCCAAAAAAACCCAATTTCAACCATAAAAATCCAAATAAAAATCGAATTTCTGACCCCGAAAAATCCGAATTTTGCTCTAGAAAACCCAAATTTTCACCTAAAAACTTGCGGTTTTTTTTGGCTGAAACCCCAAAATTTCAATTTTTTTCTCAAAATGTGAATTTTTTACCCCAAAATTTTCCCTCGGACTCACTTGTTGGCGGCGTGGCTGTAGCTGACCACCTCGGCCAGGATCCACTGCTCGTCCCCCTCCAGCGCCTTCACCCGCGCGGCCACTTTGTCCCCGGGTTTGGCCACGTGATCGCCCGAGGCTGGGACGGCCCCACACAGGGGGGGGGGCCTGGGGGGGACCCCAAAAATGGGGGAGGTCAAAGAAATTCCCAAATCCCAGATGAGACCCCGAAATTCCCAAAGTTTTACCCCAAAATCCCAAATTTTTACCCCAAAATTCCAAAGTTTTACCCCAAAATTTCGAAGTTTTACCCCAAAATCCCGGACGAGACCCCGAAATTCCAGGTGAGATCCCAAATTACGAGATCCCAAAATTCCAAATTTTACCCCAAAATTCTGAGGAGACCCTGAAATTCCAGGTGAGACCCCAAAATCCCAAAGTTTTACCCAAAATTCCAAAGTTTTACCCCAAAAATTTCAAAGTTTTACCCCCAAAATCCCGGACGAGACCCCAAAATTCCAAGGTTTTACCCAAAATTTCAAAGTTTTATTCCCAAAATCCCGGATGA
>JAREIS010002329.1:0-21727 GCA_030060385.1 Muscicapa striata striata | reverse complement strand
TTTCCTGGGGCCCCCGGTGCCCGGCCCGGCCAGCGCAGGGCCGCTCCAGGGGGCGGGGGTTTTGAAAATGGCGGGCCGGGGAATGGGAGGAGTCGTGCTAAGCGAAAAGGGGCTTGGCCCGGGGCGGGCGCCCGCTCTGAATCAGCGCCGGAACAGGTGGGCCCAGAATCAGTCAGCTCACCCCGAGGAGGCCTGTCACGACCCCCCCTGTCCGGGGCCCCGCCATTTTTGGGGAATCTCGCCTGCCGGGCGGCGTGGGACCGGCCGGGCGGGGAGACCGATGGGCTGCTGCTGCCTTGAACCGCCGGGGGGCTCGGGTGGAGGCTGGCGTGGGGGCTGGGGGTGGCGCCGGATGGGAAAGACCCACCACCAGTCTGTCAGATGTCGGCTGGAGAAAGGGGGCCTGAGAATCCCCGAGCCCGTGAAGCCCCTGCAGGTGTGGAAGTGGCTCCGGGCCCCGGGACTTGGGGAATGGGGATCCCCTGGGCACCCTGTTCCGGGGTCTGTGCCCCGTGGGGAAGGACCCGTACTGGATCAGGACAAGGATTCCTGTCCCGGGGGGAGCGGCTGTGACATGACCTGGGTGCTGACACCCACCCCTTTGTGCCTCTGGGGGGGGGGAGGAATATGGGGAAAAAAAGTTATGTTTGGGGAAGCAGGAGGGTGAGGGAAGATCTTTCCCTTGGTTCTTAACCGATGTTAATTAGGACCGAATTCTTGGTTTCCTTCTCAGCCTTTCAGCAGGGCTGGAGGCCCCTGAGCCCAGTTCCCCGTGCTGGGTTGCGGGGTCTGTTTCTGTGCTCAGGGGACACTTGGCATGGGCCACTGTTAATCCTCAGACTTCTTCCCCCAACTCCATTTAGTCCTGGATTCCCTTCTGGTTCCGGGTTGTCTCTCTGGGCCCAATACACAAAATTCAGGAAAAATTTGTCCCAAGTTTTCAATTTTCTTCATCTTTTACTGAGATTGGTTAGAGAGCCATGGACATAACTGTGGACATGCTGAGCCTTATTGCAGGTTAGTTCCTTTTGGTAGCTAGGCTCTGCTTTTAGGCAAAACATTATTTATTTGTAAGCATAAGCAGATTTTGCTGAGGGGGGTGCTTGAGTTTTTGCAAAAGAAATGGAGCTGGCAGGGCAGAGTTAGTCGATAACCCTTTTTACGCATATCCCATTGTTCAAGAAAGGCCTTACCCTGTTGGAAGGGCCCCACGTAAAGGAGGCAAAACTGAGATGGATACTAATATACCAACAAGTATAAGAATAAAAAAAAACCCAAAGCCCTTTGTAGAGAGAAACCACGTTATACCTTTGGCTAGAAATTAAATCCGTGATTATCTCACACTTGTTTAAAAATAATAATAAAAGGCGTACATAGCAAAAGCCAATAAGTTGTACTAATATGAATAATGTTGTTAATGTTATTCTGGCTATAAAACTGTCTGATGATCTTAATAAAGTTGGATTATGCTTTGCTCAATCACTTGGGTTGTGTCTGGCTGATCCCCTACTTGCCTCTGTAAAGTGGCTCCCCCTATCTCAGTAGTGGCATCTGAACAGGGCCCGGGGTAGGGGCCCCCCGACCCTAAGTCCTTGGGGCTCGGCCCACCGCACCGTGGAGGTAGCCAGTGGGGAAGCCCAATTTTCAGCGGGAGGCAAAGATTCCTGTATGCTGGCATCGTCTGGTTTTGTGCCTGGGTTCTCCGTTCGGAGGCTCGCCGTCCCGTTACGCTCCCCGACAGCGTTCAGCGACTGGGGAAAAATGCAATGGTATATGCGTGCCCCGCAAAAGTTTGGAGTCCGGGTTGCCCCTTCGTTAGTTTTAATTTTAAAAAAAACTAAAAAAGGAAACATCCCAGCGGGAGAGAAAACGGCTTTTGATTTATTTAAATGCTTTAGAAAAAAAAGGTGAAATAGATTATAGAGGACTTAGAAAAGTTGTTAGATTAGGGCTGAGGAAAGGGATTTTTCTGCCCCCGGGAGCTTTTGTTGAGTGGAAAAATTGAGATTTTTTGGTTGGGAGTCATTCAGAAGATGAAGGCTAAAAGGCTATTTCCCACCCCCTTGGCAGGCTATATTTAACTCTTTTGAAACATATAAAGCAGAGAAAAATCACTGCTGTCCCCTTGAAACTAGAAGGAAACCCTATTGCCAGCAGACCAAGCAGTGTACCATGTTTTGGAAAATAATCTTCCTGAACCCATCTTTAAAAATTCCCCAATTCCACCCTCTAAAGTTTCTGACCCCTCTGCCCCTTCCCACTGAAAATGGGTTTTATTTTCAGATGAGGAAGTTAGGGGAAAAGAGAGTAAAGCAAATTCAGGCAAAATTCACGGGGTGTTTGGAAAAATTATGGGAGAGGTAGCTGAAAACCAAGACTTTATAGCAAAATTACAGGGACAGTTGAAAATAGGCATGAAGTAACAAAAATTCTTGAATTAAAAGTTGCCAATGATTTCCTAGCAACTAGTTTTCCATGAAAAACAACAGCTAAAATTATATTAGATGCACAAACATTACTATGGTTAAAGAAGTGATGTGGTTAGCTCGAGCTGTATATGATTTATTTAAAGAAAAGCCAAGGCCTTCCTTTGCATATCAGAAAAGGCCCTCAAATTCTTTTCTAGTTTTTGATAAACTTACTCTGCAATAGAAAGAGCAAGTCCCCCAATATATGCAAGGCCACAGCGGAGGGTGTCACACAGAATAGCAATTCAAAGTGAAATTAATAATAGCTACTTTGTAAGCAATTGGGGCTCAGAAAAGGTTTTAAAATGAATAATTAAAATTTGACCCAATAGGCCATCAAAAGTAGAAGCTGTTGAAATGTAATTAACTCTAAAGGGCGGCAGTCTCGGGTTCAAGTTTTTGCTGTTGCATTAAAATTAAAACCCCCAATAAATCACAGGCGGCTGAAAAGTCTCAGACCACTGGGAAGTTTTTTCGCTGTGGGCAACGGGCCATCTGCCCCCGGACTGCCGTGTTCCAAGTGGGGTCCCTGCCTGTAAAAGCGCTCACATTCCCCAGAGCTTGAACCCCCAAACGGGTGTGCCGAAGTCCCCCAAAAATCAGCCAGCACCCCCCCTTTTTCCCCTGCCTGCAAACTTCTCCTGACAGTGAACCCCGCCAGCTACAGAGGCAGCCTCCCGGACTTGACCCCAACAGACATTGTTTTAAGACTCTAAACCAAAAAAGGTTTCCCTCGGGGTTTGTGGATTTTTGGGTTTTTAAATGATCGATCTTATGGGGCTTTTTTTGGGGCGTTCTTAGCTACCTTGAGGTTCGGGTTGAACCTGATATATATATATATATCATATTGTAATTAATGTTTAATTTTGTTTTATATAAAATAAGTTATAATTAAAAAAAAAAAAAATAAATAAATAAATAAATGAGCCACAAGGTAAAAAGTGGTGCCTCAGAGCTGGGAAGAGTTAACATATCTACAGGTGGGACTGTACCGATAAGCATCTATCCTTAAACCTGGAAACTCAAGGAGGTGATGCCTTTCCCAAAATTCATCACTCCCCCAGGACTGCATTCCCAAACTCCGGATGAAGTCCACCTCTAAACAATACAAACGGACACAAAATCTCGTAAAAGAGCGGGAGGACTTGTCTTATGTGGACACCAGAGCGGGGTTTGAAAAAACAAAGGACTGATTTTGCTCCAGGTTTATGAAAAACAGTATAAAAGGGTTTCCCAGCAAAACAGCGGTGTAAAACACCAGGGAGCCCCAGTGCGATGGGGCTGGGAAACATCCGTGTGTTCACCCAACCCCAACCCGGGCTCGGTGTTGTTTTTCCCGGTGGTGGCTTTAGGCCCAAAAATTTTAGTCATAGAAATAAAATTTCCCAAATTTTAATTTTAATTGGTTTGATTGGTTGTTACCTATAAAAATTTTGGGTTTTGACGACGGTCTGATTTTGGGTTGGAGGCCCCCTTTTGCCCAGGGCCCTCCAAAATTCAGCGACCTGGTGGAATGGGTGAAGCCAGTCAGGACCCCAGACAAAAATTCAAAAACCACTATCAAAAGGGAAAAATTAGGCCCTGAGCTCTCGAAGACAGCAGCGTTTTCACCCCAAAACTTCGCGTGCCCGAAGAATCCGCGCGAAAAAAAGGGGCCCGTAGTATTGCGTGGTTGGTGAGGTGTGACTAGCGCGTGATTGGGGCGTGATTTGTATCCGCGAAAGTGCGGACCTAACGCGGTTCATTATCAGCGAATGTGAGTGGGTTGCGGCAGCGTAACGTGGTAGTAACTCTCTCTGTCTGCGTGTCAAGCCTCAAAACTTAGGAAGTTTTGGGGGTGATCACGGGAGATCGGGAGAGAGGAAAGTGCGTTCCCTGGGGTGGGAATTGGGCCAAACCTCTCAGATCGTAGGGCCAGGACAGCCCTGGAAGAAGAAAACAATGTCGCGCACCGCTTTTCCAGGCTTATCTGCCGATCTGAGCCTGTTCGGAAGAGTTCCCGATCTCGCTGACAAAACTTCTGAGGCCCCGGCTGGTTTGAAGTAATACTGCGACCTGCAACCATGGGGCTACTGAGTCTGTCACTAGGCGTCTCGTCTGCTAACAATGCCGTCCTTTCTGCCGTGAATCGTGAGCGTTATACCCATTAACCTCGATAATTGGCTTTTGAATTCGGATCGGCTTCGAAACAGTGTGGCGGCTCTCCGGCGAAGGCCCCAGTCATTTAAATTAAGGTTAAATGTTCGGTGTTTCGCTGCCAGCTGCAGTGTGCCCGGTCTCCTATCGGAGCTCCTGTGCGAACCTGCTGTTTTCATGGCCTGAATAAAACGATCGCTTTGTTTCTTTAATTCGCTCTGTGTCCGCATAACGAGTCCTTCCTGCTCTTTGGCGGACCTGTGTCGTTATGGGCTTCATCGAGTCGAAGACCTGAAGATTTCGGAAAGGCATCGCACTCCTTGAGTTTGATTTCCCGAAATAGATGCTCGACCAACAGTCGACCTATGAATATGTTAATTTAGCTCTGAAAACGTCTGCCTTTGTATTTCATTTATTTATTTGTTTATTTTTATTTTTTATTTTGAACATTTATATAAAGGCCTGGAAATTACTGTTTCGCGAATACAATATGATGTGCTATCACGGGTTATAACCGTTAATCCCTCTGAAACAGCGAAGAGCGTCTGACAACTCATATAGGCTGACCATTCAAAACAAAGATCACAAACTTGATAGAACCTTATGGAGTTTAAATCTTTAAATACGTCTGATAAACGTCGACCCTTTCTGGCGGCGCAGGATGCTGTCGAGAGGATTTGCAGGCAGGGAAGGAAAGGAGGGTGCTGGCGCAACAACGAAACACTGATGTCTATAACCTCTAATGGAGATAATGATCAAGCAGAGCAGGTTACCTTGAATATGACTGATCTCAAACGCAGATAATGGTCGATACAATGGCTAAATGATCTGGTGTATGTATGTGGTTTAATAGCTAAATAATGAACTGCCTGCCACTGAGATGTGTTAAATTTTCAACTCTACTAACATGGCCTGATTGAATGTGAAGCCTCGTCTGTTACTGCCCGATCTATTAACAACAAAGTAATATTATTATTTCACTTAATATTCTGTGACACCTTTCCTTACTGTGGTACTCTGCTGCTTTCTGTGCGGCAGTAACTTTCATCGATAAGACAAGTCTTGAATATATCTGATATGCATGTATGGCGTCTCTCTACCATTTCTTCAACTAAGATCATATACGCTGATATTCCCATCACTGTTTAACTATAATCTTGTAAATATTTTATGAACTTCATGCGACATAGCGGCACAATTCAAGAGAGTTATTGTTGCCGCTCTTTTTATCGGCTGTCTATGTTGCTACGAAAATCTTTCACAGCCGCTGTGCGTCTCACAATTTATTCAATCAGCCTAAGCTGCCTGAATTCAATTTGCTCTATATTTTCCCCTAACTATCATCTGAAAATAATATTGCAGTGGAAGAGGCACAGTCTGTGTGAGTACAGATGATTTCAGGATATTCTTCCAGGCGCTGCGGCAATCTCTGTGTACCCAGCCGCAGGTGATGCTACAATAAAGGATAGGTATGGCCTGCTGAACTAACCTTTAACATATGTGTTTAAACAAATCTCTTATTTTTCTCCTCAACAAAAGAGAAACTCCTCGGGCTGATAATCCCTTCTCCTCGTAATCCCAATCCTTCTTTAATCTATTCCTTATTTAAGCTTTCTAAAAGCGTTAAATAAATCCAGGCTTCACCTAGTTTTTGGTAAGGCAGATGAGACTCAAGCATACGGCCTTTGCCGCAGTGTGGTATCGTGGCGCTGAAGAACTGGGCCCTCAGCATACGTTTCTTAGATAGCGATGGTTATTTAGTGAAGTCTGACTCTGCATATCATTCAGGCTGCGAGGCGGGCGCGGAGCCGAAGCCAACGTCAGCGATGATAAACATAATCAGCACTGACCAAAGATATCGAGCAATTGCTTGAGGCATTAATCAACGTATTCGCTGTTGATGCAATCTTATTACTGCTATGCGCAACTATTGACAATTGTCTGGTGTGAATAATCGCGCCACGAAACTCTGCCAGCAAAATATGCAGTCTTATTCTACTCTGATCTTATATGAGCATGTCATCTCAGAGGTGTCATGCAGCCGTGCCTTCCCAACTAAGGCTCATGTTTCAAGCGCCATCGCTGTCTGCAGTTCTGCCAGCTCGTGCTTTTGCAAAAACCTCAAGCACCTCTTATATACAATAAACTTTTAATCTGCCTAAAGCGAAACTGGCAACGAACTGGTCCTGCAGCGCTGGATATAACGACGAATGGTCAAATACGGGACATTTGCACAGACAGAATGCTGTTGAAGTCAGCTAGGTGAAATCTGAGTTAACTTGCATGTTATCCCTGAGCACGAAGCAGACCCGGCACGGCAGCGCCTAGTCAGGGCTCTCCAGCCTGTCTCTGGCCAAATTGATCTGTGTGTGATTGAGAAATTCTCTTCCAACAACTCTTTCCAAACCACTGGCACGACATATTTGGTTGACATGGGGTCGCCTCATGGCCTCTGGCCTCAAGAAGCCAGACCTCATGGCAGGCATCGTTATTCCTGGAGCGACTCCGCAGGCGGCATTCCCAAATGGGCGTGGAGGTCGTGTCTGAGCCTAAGTGATTAGTTCCAGGCCAAGCCATTCGCTTCGGCAGGACTCACTCCATTCGGGCCACATTCTGAGCCTCAACCTCGCGGTCAAAAACCCGCCTGACGGCGTGAAGCGAATCGGTTCGTGCAGAAACGAGGATATTTGAAGGAGCGAAGGCTGTGTGAGGAAAATTCCGTTTTCAGGAGTTGTGACTTTATTGATGAATAAGCGAAGCTATCGACATTTACTCTGTGGCCCTTTCAATCTCATTTTCGGCTGCATCTTTCGAAAAGTACGAAGGTTCTAATTTGTCCGCCTGCTACATCGCCTCGCCCTCCTTTAATTTAGCATCTGATAAATATTTCGATCTCAAACAAGTGTGCAACAATCTGTCGATAGTCATTTTTCATTTTCATTCCTCAAATGCAAACGAATTCACTAAATTCAATTTCTTTGTGGATGGAAACCATTTCTTTTTTTACGTCATGTGTCGCTGGGTGTCCTGAATGAAGATGAAGCATTTGTTTAACCGTAATTATAAGCTCCCCGTTCGAAGTGATGCTGCTTCTTGGTTTAATTAATCGGCCATTTCTGTTATCTGTTTATCCTTTCATTATCTCTATTCCAGTCATTACAAACTCTTTGCAATAAAATCTGTTCCGTATAATCGCCTTCATTCAGTGATTAATAAACGGATCGAGGCAAACTGTCTGAGCAATTATTATTTCAAGACGATAACCTCTTCATTACAGCAATAGTAAAACAATAATAACAATAACGGCAACGTAATAACATGAATATTAGCGCAACAATGTTGTACTACCTGTGTATTAGTTTTAACTAATTATAACAACTATATAGTGGGCAACTCTGTATCCTGAATTTATGGGGCTTATTCTGATATCTATTCATCTTTTCATTTTTGAAGTTCACATCAGGCTACAAATCATTTTCTCGATAGTAATCAGATCTTGGGTCTGGCTGAGGACTAAAACTCTTGATAACACCACAACATATTCCTCAGCGTCTGTATGTTGAGTTGAGAGAGGACTATCCCCACCTTTTTCAGTAAAGTTTACGGCATTCTTCATTTATTCTCCTTGCGGCAACTCAATTTCTCGAATCGAACAACTGAGCTGTGCAGGCGCCTCTGTCTGTTATTACGAACGCCCAGGAGTGGCCAGAGAGATCAGCAATTTCCCAGGCGAGACCCTGTTGTATCGCGCCATTTAACAGAAGATGTTGTTCTGCTTTCTCGAAACGTTTCGTTATTTTGTTTCCTGTTTTTCGGCAATATTCTGTGGGCATTAATCTCTGAAAGCGGCTATTTGCGAGGCAACAGTGACTCTATAAGCCGTAGCTATTTACCGCTCCATGCAGAAAGCAGTCTGCCTCTGCTTCAGTAGTCTAAGTCATCATAACAACGACGTACGAAGCGGGGGTGATACTGACTGGGTGAAATTTGTGCTGGAAATTCACCGCAATTGGTATATCTGCCCGCAGATGCAAACAACATTGCTTGACGAGGCAATGGCGAAGCCTTCGCATTGGTTCGTCATATTTCGGAGCTCTTGTTTCCATTCACTATTCACAAAACATCGATATTGGCGAGAGTTTTGAAATTCAGCCTACAAAAACGTGTAACACGAAGGATCTTTCTGTAATTACAATCTGTTAGGTGTGTGTATGAAGATCGGTGATGCTGATCGAATATTTTTGTGGGCTCATGCTCTCGCCGACGTTCATCAGCGAATGCCAGGCTGTTCAAGCGCAACTACGCGGTGTGACATCTTGGTGATGACTTATTCAATTTCTTTCCTGTCAGAGCGTGTCTTCATGAAACCTCTTCTCCTGCCCTTGCAGGCCATCCATGAACACATTTTGTCCTTCAGGCAGAGGTAATATAAATCGTCTGTCCCGGCTCCCTGAGGCTCTGTCCTTGAATGCAGCCATGGGACGGCCCCTGTGCGGCTATTCAAGAACAGGAAGCCAGTTAAACGCCTGTCTGATCTCGCAATACCGCTGAACAAATTTCGGTCTCGCAACAACTGAGCGCTGCTCATCAGCATTTCTTTGTTATCAAGCAACGGTGCCGAACTAATTGTGGGAGATCTCACTGCCATCATGTGCCATTAAGCGCCTTGGCTGCAATTCTGCGGCCAATGGTGCTCGTGGTCAAACGTTTGGCTGGAGATTCTTTTTGGCATGGCTATGTATTCATCTAAAATGATTCACACTATGACAATATTTAAATTTAATAAAGACAATGATAGACAAACAATAAAAGCAAAGAAGATGATATTAACGAGAATCTCTCAGTCTATTGCATATTTATTCATGCATTATTCAGTCATTTATTTGTTGATAACTTTTCACTATACCTGGTCTATCCACAGAATGTATTTCTACAAATCTAGTATGAACAAAAAACTTTCGTGATAAACATTATCTACTATTTTAGTTTTGGTAATATGAAAACTAAATGAACCTAAATTATATGCCATAACATTCATTTCGTACTTGAAAACAATAATGATATGTAAATTAAATTTATTTCTATAGTCAACTAAGCGCCAGTCATTTAATTTTATTTAATTTTCTGAAGTCTTGCTGTTTCTCGTGTCTGTCTTGAGCAGTCTGGGTTACAAAAATCATGCAGTGATTCTGTGGAAACGAATCTTCGTCAGAATCTCTGATTCCTAGTATCACGGGGCGGTTCATTTTAATGCGTGTAACGTTCCCTTGCCTTCTCTGGTCAGTAGAAATTCGATCAAGCCTGTCCCGACGCTTGCACAGCAGACATTCGGCCTTCTGGAAGACTGAACAACAACAACGTGTCATGTTAGGCAAGTCATCTGATAGCACCATTCCCAGGTGTTTTGTGGTACCATTCCCAGGTTTTTGGGACCATTCCTGGTTTTTGGGCTGTCCCTTACCCCGTTCCCCCGTGCCAGGTTCCCGGGGTTCAAGGAGCTGCGCCTGGTGCCCGGCGCCACGACAGCGCCTTCGTGGAGTTGGACACCGAGGTGCAGGCGGGCGCCGCCCGCGGGGCCCTGCAGGGCTCCAACATCACCCAGAGCAACGCCACAAAGATCTCCTTCGCCAAAAGGTGACCCCAAAACCTGCCCAAACACCCCCAAACCCGAAAAAAACCTGCCTGGAATACACCAAAACTGCCCCCAAACACTCCAAATCTCAGAGCAACGCCCCAAAATCCCAGAGAAACACTACGAAGATCTCCTTAGCCAAAAAGGTGCCCAAACACCCTGAAACAAAAAAAAAAAAAAAAACCTGCCTGGATACCCCTAAATTCCAGAGAAATTCCTGAAAATTCCAGAGCAACGCCCCAAAATCCCAGAAAAATGCCTCAAATCCGCCCCTCAGTACCCCAAAATTGCCCCAAAACACCCCAAAATCCCAGAGAAATGCCTCTAAATAGCCCCTGGAGACCCCAAAACATCCCCAAAACACCCCAAAATCCCAGAGAAACATCACGAAGATCTCGTTTGCCAAAAAGTGATCAGAAACCCTTCCCAAACACCCCGAAACTAAAAAAAATCTGCCCCTCAGTACCCCAAAACTGCCCCAAAACACCCCAAAACCTATCAGGCTGCCCCAAAATCTGGAAACACCCCAAAATCCCATAGAAACACCCTAAAATCCCTCCAAAGCACCCCAAAATGCCTCAAAGCTGCCCCCAACTATTCCAAAATTGCTCAAAACCAGCCCCAAACAACAAAAATCCCAGAAAACTGCCCCAGATATAGTCCTGACCCTGCCCCAATCCTCCCACCTGCCCCCACTCCCCCAGGTCAATTCAGCTCAGACCAAATCCTCCTTTTTTTAATCCCAAATATTTTTTTTAATCCCAAATCCTCCTTTTTCCAACCACAAAATCCTTCTTTGTGCACCCCAAATGTCCTTTTCAGACCCCAAATTCTCCTTTTTCCACCTCAAAGTCTCCTTTACATACCCCAGATCCCATTTTAGGGTTCCCCAGGGGTTTTTGGGGTTTTTCCCAGCATTGTACTCAGGGTCTCTGGAGACGCTGCACCTGGAGCTGCCCCCACCCCAAATAAATCCCAGGTCAATCCCAAATATACCCGAAATTAACCCCACTGTGCCCCCCAGGGCTGGAGTGGTTTTGGAGGGGAGTTTGGGGTCAGGTGGGTTTGACACCAAAGTTTGGGGATGGGGGAGGTTTGATCCTAAAGTTTGGGGAGGTTTGACACCCCAGGGTTTGGAATCAGGGGGTTTGACCCCAGAATTTGGGGATCAGGGAGGTTTGGACACCCCAAATATTTCAAACCCCACAGTTTGGGAATTAGGGGGGTTTTGACATGTCAAGGTTTGGAGTCTGAGGGGGTTTGACCCTAAAATTTGGGGTCAAGTGTGTTTTTACATCTCAGGATTTTGGGTTTTGGGGGGGGTTGATTCTAAAATTTGGGGTTTGGGGGGGTTTGACAGCAAATTATGGGAATTTGGGTGTTTAACCCCAGAGTTTAGGGACTGACGGGGGTGATCCTAAAATTTGAGATTTTGGGTGGAGTTGACACCCCAGGATTTGGGTTTTGGGGAGTTTTGACCCCAGGGTTTGGGGTTTGGGGGGTTTAACCTCAAATTTTGGGATCAGAGGGATTGGACACCCCAAATATTTCAAACCCCAACTTTTGGGGACTGAGGGTTTTGACCCCGAATTTGGGGTTTGGGAGTGTTTGACCTCAGGATTTGGAGGGGTTTTGACCCCCAAAAAATCGAAACAATTCCTTGAAAACAACGGCAGGATCCAGAATGGGAACAGGTTCGGGATTGGGAAGGGGAACGAGCCTGGGAATGAGGGATCAGAAACGGGAATGAGATCAGGATTGAGAATGGGAACGGGATAAGGATTGGGAATGGGAGCAGGATAAGGATTGGGTTTGGGAATTGGGAACAGGATTGGGAATGGGATCAGGAATGGGAACGGGATTGGGCACAGGAATGGGATTGGAATTGGGAAAGGTGTAGGTTCTGTTCCCAGTTTCGGTCTTGGTCTCCATTCTGATTTCAGTCTCATTCTTAGTGCTGGTGCCCGTTTTGGTGCCGGTCTCCATCTCTGTCCCAAAGATTTTAGGCCCGTTGGGGTGGTTTCATACCTACCTGGGCAGTTTTAGGCTGGATTTTAGGCCCCTTTTGGACAATGTTAGGCCAATTTGGATGGTTTTAGACCCGCTTTGTGTTGATTTGAGGTCCCTTTGGCTTATTTTACGCCAAACCTGGTGGATTTTGGCTGCATTTGAGAGGCTCTGGGATGATTTTATGCCTAACCAGGCCCTTTTCAGACCGCGCGGCCCCTTGGCCCCGATCCTTCCCCTCACAGTTCCCGCCTTTTCCTTGACCCCCCCTTTCCCTCGGTTACTGACCATTTATGAGCCCCGCCCATTTCTATTGGCAGCCCCTGTCAATCTTTAACCGCTCCCCTTTCATTGGCACCGAGCCTTTATGTTCCGCACGCCCCATTCCCCTCTAAGCCCCGCCCATCTCCTGGCGCGTTCTCCCCGCGCATGCTCAGAACACCCGGAAGTGCCTCCCGGGCGCCGCCATCTTTGCTGCTGGTCCCGTGCCCGGCTTCAGCGTGTCCGAGAGCTGGGGGTTTGGAAATGCAGTTTGGGGGGTCTGCGGGGTCCCTAAATGAGGTCTGGGAGGTCTATAGGGGATCCATAGGGGATCTGTAGGAGACTGGTGGGGCTGAGCGTCTCTATAGAGGATTTGGGCTTGTCTGTGGGGGATATGGAGGGCTCTGGGGGGATCTATAGGGAATCCATAGGGATCTATACGGGATCTATACAGAACTGGCAGGGCTTTACAGCCCTGGGAGGTTTCTGGGGGTCTGCAAAGGGGATTTGGAGGCTCTGTGGGATCCCTATAAGGGGTCCTGGAGGTCTATAAGGGATCTTTATGGGATCTGTAGGGGACTGGTGGAGCCTATATAGATTACTGGAGGGTCTGGGTGAGGTCTCAGGGTCTCTAGAGGGAAATTTTGGGGTTCTTAAGGGGAAATTCTGGGAATTTTGGCTCTGTCCAGGCATTTCTAGGAGCCTCTCTACAGAATTTTGTGATTCCTATTCAGACTTTTTGGGAATTTTGAGGTCCTTAAAGGGAATTTGGAGGTCTCTTGGAAATTTTGGAATAATGAAAGGGAATTTTGTAGTGTTTCTAGGGAATTTTGGGAAATTTTAGAGCCTATATTGAGAATTTTGAGAAATACGGCATCCCCAATGGAATTTTTTTTTTTTTTTAATTTGGTATCCAAACGTAGGAAATGTTAGGTTTCTCTTGGGAATTTTTGAAATTTTCGGGTCCTCAAATGAAATTTTGAGGCATCCCACAGGGAATTTTTGGGATCTCTAAAGGTAAATTTGGGTCCATACATGGGAGGTTAAGTTTCTCTAGGGGAAGTTTTTGGGATCTCCTTAGGGAATATTTTGGAATATTGGGTCCAAATGTAGGAATTTTGAGGGCTAATTTTGGATGCCATAATATGGCAGTGAACAGCTGGCATGAAGCCTGTGAGACCAAGGGCTCTGATTTTAGGGTGATTTTGGCTCCCTTGGGGGGTTTCAGGCCAGTTTGGGTGTGTTTAGGTCCATTTGGATGCTTTTAGGAAAAACTGGCCACTTTCAGGGTTGATTTTCCAGTCATCAGGGAGATTGCAGGGTGATTTTGGGCCAGTTGTGTGGGTTTTTATTCAGTTTGGGAAATTTTAGACTCCTTGGTTAAATGTAACCCCATTTGGGAGATTTTAGGCCACACCATGTGAGGACGCAGGGTGGATTTATGGGCCATTTTCTGTTTTTAAGCTCAACCTGATCAATTCTAAGGATGCATTTTAGGCCTCTTTGGACAATGTTAGGGCCGTTTGATGATTTTTGATTTCTTAGTGTAGATTTGAGGCCCATTTGGCTGATGTTAGGCCAAACCTGGTGGATTGAGGCTGCATTTGAGGCCCTTTATTGGTGATTTTAGGCCAAACCGGATCCTTTTAGGACCGTGTGGTGCTTTGGCCCCGCCCCTTTCCCCTCACAGTTCCCGCCCTTCCCTTGGCCCCGCCCCTTTCCCCTCACAGTTCCCGCCCTTCCCTTGGCCCATCCCCTCCCGGTTCGGGGTTCGGAACGGGGGAGGAGGAGGAGGGAGGGAGGAAGAGTGAAAAAACCAAAAACATCCGAAAACTATCTCTCATGCAGTGTCATTCCATGACACTCCATTTTCTGGAGATTTTTCAGATCTTTTATACAGTCAGTAGTCATAGAAATGAATTGGGTCAGTCTTTAATGGTCTCAAGTTTCAAATACTCACTTCCTAATATTTGGTCTCCTCTTGGATCCGGATTTCTTCCCTTCTGACGTTAATTAGATCTTCCTTCCCTCATTTTCTTATCTGTAGGAGTTGTCTGCAGCCTTGCAGAGTCTGGGGTAGCTGTTCCTGGGTGGCCACTGATGTTCTGTTAATGGCCGCTGATGGCCCTTGAGCATTCCAGCTGCTCCCAGTGTGTTGATGTGTTGAGTTCATCCAACCCCACCTGGTGCAGCAATGCCTGGATAGAAAATTAAAAGTATTTTTAGGGCAGGGGCAAACAAAACCCCTTGATTAAAGTTTCAGAAGAATTTTTTAAAAAATACGTTGTCCAACGCCACTTTGGTCCGGTGTGTTCCCAGTTCTCCCAGTTGTCCCTAGCACAGTCCCAGTCACTCCCAGTACTATCCCAGTATGAGTCCAGTATGATGCCAGTCTCTGCCAGCAGGGCCCCAGTCACTCACACTTGTCCCAGGTGCCCCAGCATGGTCCCAGTTTCCCCACAGCCCATTCCCAGTCACTCCCAATTAGGTCCCAGTCACCACCCCTGTGGTCTCAGACACTCCCAGTATATCCCAGTCACCCTGAACAATCTCATAGTCATTTCCAGGCACTCCCAGTTACCTCAGCGTGGTTCACTTGCCCCCAGTTTTATGCCACTAGCCTCTATAATAGTCCCAGTGCCTCTCAGCATTTTTTTGGGTGTGGAGGGGAATGTTTGGAGAATGCAGAACTCCAAAGCTGATCCTAGTCATTCCCTATTATGATGCAGCTTGCCCGCAGCACTGTCCCAGTTGGTCCCAGTTCCTCCCATTTTCATCCAGTGTGTTCCCAGCTCTCCCAGTTGTCCCCAGTACAGTCCCAGTCTCTCCCAGTATGAGGGAAGTGGCCCCCAGTGTGATCCCAGTTTCTTCCAGTCAATGCCTGCATGACCCCAATAATCTCCAGTATAATCCCTGTCTCTTCCAGTATATCCCAGTCACCCCCAGCATGCTCTGAGTCACCCTCACTTCTTCCCAGCTGCTTTCAGCATGATTCCAGTAGTTCACAGCCACTCCCAGTCCATCCCTGTATGATTCCAGTCACCCTCAGTGTGCTCCCAGTCTCACCCAGCATGGACCCAGCCGCTCTCACTGTGATCCCAGGATGATCCCAGTTGCTGCCAGAATAGTTCCAGCTGTTCCCAGTTCCTCCCAGGATGATCCCTAGATAGCTCCAGTCTCTCTCAGCATTGTCCCAGTATCTCCCAGTTGCCCCAGTGTGGTTCCAGTCCCCCCAGTATGGTTACAGACACTCTCATTATATCCCAGTTTCCCCAGTAAGGTTCCAGTTACCTCAGAACGATCCCAGTCTTTCCCAGTTACTCCGAAGTTGTCTCCAGCCTGATCTCAGTTTCTGTCAGTGTCCCATACTCCCAGTTACTCCCAGTATGATTTCTGTTATGGCCTCAGTCTCCTCAGCATGGTTCCAGTACCTTCCAGTTTATCCCAGTAGCTCCCAATGTGTCCACACTTTCTTCCCAGCATGGGCCCAGTAGCTCCCAGTCACTCTCAGTCAGATTCCATTAGTGGCTAGCACTTTTCCTGTGACTCCCAGTCTGATTGCAGTGTGATCCCTGTCATTCTCTGATAGTCCCAGTCCTATTTCAGTCATTCCCAGTACAATCCAAGCTAGTTCCGGTAGGATCCCAGTATGACTCTGACGTGGGCACAGCTGCTCCCATTATCATCCAGTGTGGTTCCAGTTGCTCCCATTTCCCCTCACTGTGGTTTCAGTCTCTCCCATTGCATCCCAGTTGCCGCCAGCATGTTTCCAGTCCCTCCCAGGTGTCCTCAGCTGCTTCAAGACTGATCCCAGTTACTCACAGCCTCTCCCATTTAGACTCCGTGCAGTCCCAGTTGCTGCCAGTATGATCCAGTGTGATCCCAGTATTTCTGAGGATGGTTCCAGTTCATCCCCGTTCTTCCCAGTGTGACACCAGTTGCCCCCATTTTCCCCACCACAGTCCCAGTCACTCCATAAATGATCCCAGTCCCTCTCAGCATGGTCCCAGTCATGCCCAGTTCTCCCAGTACAGAGTAGTAGCTCCCATTGACTCTCAGTATCCCTCAGTGTGGTCCCAGTTCTCCCCAGCATGGTCCTGGTTTTTCCCGGTGTGGTTCCAGTCACTCCAGTAAGGTCACAGGCACTCCCAGTAGATCCCAGTTTCCCTTAACATGCTCGTAATCATTCCCAGTCATTTCCAGTGTCCCCAGGAAAGTTCCAGTTACCCCAGTACAGCCCAGTCCCTCCCAGTGGTGCCATCCCTGGGATCCCCCACCCCTCTCTGAGTTCCCAGATCTCCCGAGAGGAGCCCCAAGGGCTGGATGTCACCCCCCAGGGTTCCCAGCAAGCCCCAGTTTGGATCTGCAGCCCCCCAGTTTTCCCAGTTTCCCTCTCCTTTTCCCCAGGCCGGGTTCCCCCCGGCCCCAGCGGGTGGGAGCAGCCGAGAGCCCCGCGCTGCCCATCCCGACCTGTCCCGGCTCCATCCCCGCTCCTCCCGCGGGCTGCGAGGGCTTCGGGAACGGGGCACCGAGGGTGTCGCTGCTGCTGGGGGAGGAGGAGGAGGGATGGGAGAGGAGGGATGAAGGAGGATCAAGAAAAATAGAAGAAGGAGTGAGGTCGAGCGCTCCCTGTGTATCCCTGAATTCACAGGTCCCCCATCCGTGGGACCATCGCCCCTGCAGGTGACCGGGGAGGGGGAGCTCGCCCCAGATATACGAGGATGTTCCTGGATTGGGTTTTTTTCAAGGGATGTTTGGAGAATGCAGAACTTCAGAGCAGAGCAGAAAATGCTCCTTGGGGGGACACTGGGGGGTCCCGGTGGCGGCTGCCAGCAAAGGCAGCCTGGAGGAGCAGAGCCCTGTGTCCCCCAGGACCCCAAAGTGGGGAGCCCAGAGAGGGGGGAGCGCCGCCATTGGCGGGACCCTCAACAGCCTGGAGAGGGGCAGGGGGGACTCCTTGGACCCCCTGCACCCCAAAGCAGAGAATAAGGGGAGAAGGGACCCAGGGACCCCAAAATCCCCCAGCATCCCTAAAGGGGAGAGGGAAGTGGGGGGAGCTTTTTGGGTCCCTGGGACTCCCAGCAGCCTGGGGAGGGCAGGCACCGAGCAGATGGGGGACCCCCAATACAAGCGTGACCCCCAGCAGCTGGGACAGGGGGAACCCCGAACACCAAAGGGGAGGGACCATTCCCAGGAACTGCTGGGAGGCATTTTCAGGGCTGAATGTTGGTGTTTGGGAGGTTTTGATGGACCCCAGATGCCCAGGGACTTCTAGAGATGGACTTGGGCAGGAGGAACGCCCAACACAACGCACTCATCCCTTGTTTTTCCCAAAACCAGGATTTTCCATTTTCAGCCCTTGGCCCGATGGAGGAGGAGGAGGCTGCGAGGAAGAGGAAGATGGCCCAGGAGCCCCAGGCAGGTGAGGAGGAAGTCAGTGCCCCTTTCCCCCTCTGTCCTGCTCCATCTCCCAGCCCAGCACGGCCCCGGCTGCAGGAGAGCCCCGCTGCCGACGCCGTCCTGCCGGGGACGCGCTGGGGGGATCTCCTTCCCCTTCCCTCTGGCACGGAGGCAAATCCCATCCTCTCCTTGTCCTTCCTCACCCAGACAAGGAGCTGAGCACGGAGACCAGGGAGGACAAATCCCCGCGGCAGAACCTCGTGGAAGAGGCCGTTTGCAGCGGCTCCACGGCGCAGGAATCCAACGGGGAGGAAAAGCCGCGCAGATCCCGCACCAGGAGGGGCTGCAAACGCAGATCACGGGGATCTGAGGAGGAAAGACCCAGCCTGGGCCGGGCAGGCGGCCGGAGATGGAGCCAGAGCTCGGGCCTGGTGGTGCATGAGCAGCTTCGTGATGGGGAGAAGCCCCACAAGTGCTCAGAGTGTGGGAAGAGCTTCAGATGGAGGTACCTCCTGATCCACCACCAGAGGATCCACACTGGGGAGAGGCCCTACGAGTGTGGGGAGTGTGGGAAGAGGTTTCAGACCAGAGGCAATCTCCTCAGGCACCAACGCACGCACACAGACGAGAAGCCCTTCCGCTGCCCCGACTGCAGGAAGGGCTTCAGGCGAAACTCCAACCTCACCATACACCGGCGCATCCACACCGGGGAAAAGCCCCACGAGTGTGAGGAGTGTGGGATGAGCTTCAGCCACACCTCCACCCTGATATACCACCAGAGGATCCACACTGGGGAGAGGCCCTACAAGTGTGAGGAGTGTGGGAAGGGCTTCATTGAGCGCGCCCAATTGATCAGCCACCAGAGGCTACACACTGGGGAAAGGCCCTACAAGTGTGGGGACTGTGGGAAGGGCTTCAGGCAGCGTTCCACCCTGATTGTTCACCAAAGGATCCACACTGGGGAGAGGCCCTATGAGTGTTCTAAGTGTGGGAAGAGGTTTCCCACCAAGTCTGAACTCCTCAAGCACTACCAGACACACACGGAGGAGAGGCCCTACGAGTGTTCTGAGTGCGGGAAGGGCTTCAGGCACAACTCCCACCTCATCACCCACCGGCGCATCCACACCGGGGAGAGGCCCTACGAGTGTGAGGAGTGTGGGAAGAGCTTCTCCCGCAGCTCAACCTTGACCAGACACCAGCAGAGGCACCGGTAAGGGAAGCCCTGCAAGTGCCCTGAGTGAGGGAAGAGCTTCGTGCGCTGCTCCAACTCCATCCCCCACTGCAGGAGCCACGGTGGTCAGAGCCCTGGTGACCCACATTCCCTGGGAGCCATGTTGGGAAAACACCTGGCTGGTAATCCTTTTGTTTTGGCATTAATTTCTCTCTTCTCCATCTCATTCTACTCCAAAAGCCAAGAGGGATCAATCTGTCATCTCAAAACCACTCATATCCCACTGAAAACACCTCAATTTTAACTCAAAAAGGCTCAATCCATCTTCAAAGTGCCTTGTTCCCTCCTCAAAGGAACTGAATCCCACACAAACCTTCCTGGATTCCAGAGCTGCCAGGGTGAGAAGGGGTTGGAAGGAGATTGGGAGAAGTGGGATTCAAATTTGGAGCGGTGGGATTGGGATTGTGTGGGGCTGGCTGGGTGGGATGGATTTGATAGTAAATAAAACTTTGACAATTCCTGATTTTTGTCGCATTTACTTTCAGTCAGTTCCAGATCTGTTTTCAGTGGCACCTTCTCAGCTGATTGTGTTTGTGTCCTCCTTTCTCTCCTTCCTCTCTCTGCCTGCTCTCTTTCTCTCTCAGGGTCTCCCTTGAGCCAGGGCAGCTCCCACCAAAGACCCTGCCCTGATTCAGTTCCCAGTGCAGGAGCTGCAACAGCCATGGGTGAAGTTCTGAAGGCAGGCAGTGAAATGTCCCTGTAAGATCTTGCTGCACTTGGCTTTTGGCCCCTTCTGACGAGCTTTGCCTTCAAGGGCAGGAAGATCTTTTCCTGGCTGGGAGCTGGAATTCCAGAGCCAGGCAGTGTGAGCCATGCAGGGCCATGCAGACTGGGATCATGAGGGCTGGGATCACATGGACTGGGATCCTCCAGACTGGGACTGCACAGACTGGGACTGATACCGAATCTGTAAAAGTACTATGAAATGTATTAGAATTATAAGTAGTAGTAGTTATGCTAAGGCTTAGGAGGCAGCAGTTCACGAGCAGGCCCTGGGAAAGCAGGCCTGGGAATGTACTGAGAATTACAATATAATTAAAGGATTTAGTAATGCCAGGTTAAAATAAAACGAATAATGAATGTTCTGGTGGTGGGAAAGACAAGCAAGGGGGGATTAAGGGGGGTAGCCTACAGTTTGGAGTAGACAAGCATGTAGGATTTATGACTTTTAAGAATAATATCTACAAGATTTATGTATCTGTATTGTCTTGAAGTGTGGGTGTTTCTGCATGTAGAATAACTTTGTAAGAAAGTATAAAACCTATCAAAAAAAAAAGGAACTGGCGAGATCTGACTTTGGACGTTAGTCCGCAGGTCTCCGGGCCCTGGAATAAAGCACCGCATAAACTAACTCTGTTAGTTTGTGTTTTGTTTGGGATATCGGGCAACAGTTTGTTGGCGGACCCAGATGGGACTCCGGAGGTGGCTGGGGCGGTTCACTGGGTGATCCACTCCACGCCGGCACCAGGTGATTTCTGGGGAGAACATCAACCCGTGCCCGACCCCGCGCCTGACGGACGACCAGGAGGTAAGCCTGAAGGTGCTTTATTCCTTTTATTTGGGTAGCCTGCCGATTAAGACAGGACTGTGGTCCTGCACGGAGGCTAAACGGACGTCCTTAAAAAAGGTTGTGGGAAAAGCCTAGGCGCTGGCCGTCAGACGTAACACGATTACGCAGGAAAGGCAAGGTTTCAGTGGTATTTGTTGTGGTTTTGTTGGTATTTGTTGTTTTGTGTGTGTGTGTACGTGTGTAATGATGCCTTTTAAAACCTTTAAAGCTTTAGCGTGTTCTGGAATGGAGGTGCCGGAGGATTCACCTTTGGGTTGCTTATTACAGCATTAGAATGAAGGGAATTTTAGTCAAGAGCTAAGTAAAAAGAAGTTGATTGATTTTTGTAATAATGTGTGGCCTTTATATGAACCCGATGGTATGCAATGGCCCAGGAATGGTACACTGAATTCTGAAATAATTACACCTTTGATGCATTTTCTGCAAAGTAATGAAAAATGGGATGAAATACCGTACCTGGATCTCTTTTATTATTTGAAAGGTAAACCGGAGTGGCAAAAGGAATGTGGGATCATGGTTTTGAAAACATTAAAGTTGAATTGTGAAGGTTGTCAGGGGTGGCAAAAAGAGAAGGAATGCTCGGTTAGGTTTTCGAACCTGAGGAGGATGTTTCTTTGTTGGTAGCCCCTAGTGCCCCTCCGATGGAGGAACGTGACTTTGGAGAAAGTGTGCCGGAGGTAGAGAGGGAGGATCGGGAAGCAAAAATAGAAACTGCAGATATACCACGAACCCCCTTATGTGCAAGAACTCGGAGAGGGCGGTGGGAGGTAGGGAAACAGAAAAAGGAAGGGGGTGCTCATTTAATGGTCCCGTTGCGTGAGGCAGTCGGACCGCAGGGGGAACGAGTCATAGTGAAAGTTCCCTTTTCCCGAATGATTTGCTAATTTGGAAACAATCAGCGGGGCATACAGGGAGGATCCTGAACGGACTGCGCGGGTGGTAAAGATGGTAATTAAGACTCAGAATCCGGACTGGAATGATTTACAAGTTTTGTTAGACACAATAATGGATTCTACTGAAAA